>VMDO01003099.1:0-73424 GCA_007922755.1 Pedetes capensis
ACTCATAGCGACCCTCTGTACAATAGGGGAAACACTATTGTCAGTGCTTCTCTGCTGTTCATAGGGTTTTCAATGGCAGATTGATTTTTGGGAGGGGGTTGCCAGGTCCTTCTCCCAAGCCTACAGCTTCTGGTGTTCCCAGGCGGTCTCCCATCCAGGTACTAACCAGGCCTGACCCTGCTTAGCTTCCGAGATCTGAGGGGATCGGATGCCACAGGGCTACAGCTGCAGGCAGGCTAGAGTCTTTTTTTTTTTTTTTTTTGTTTTCAGAGTCTTCTTTTTTTTTTCTCTTTAGTACAGGGGGTGGGGAGAGTGTTGAATGAAGGGCCTCACCCCTGCTAGGCAAGTGCTGCTCCGCTGAGCCGCACCCTCAGCCTCTTTTATATATTTTTTGAGACAGCATCTCTAACTTGCACAGGCTGCTTCTGGCTTTGACCCCTTATGTCCTCCTGCCTCAGCCTTCCAGGTAGCAGGGATTACAAGTGTGCACCATGGTGCCCAGCTTGCCGAGTCTTTTCTTGAAATACAGTGATGGGGGGCGTGGCAGATTTTCAAACTGAGAAAGAAATTAAGATATAAAAATAACATGCCGGGACAGGTATGATGGCCCGTGCCTGCAACCCTGTCACTAGGGAGGCTGAGGCAGGAAGATCTTGAGTTCCAGATCAGCCTGGCCTACATAGCAAGGTCAGCATAACCTACATAGTGAGACCCTGTCTCAATAAATAAATAAATAAACTAATTAATTAGTTACATGCCCAGTCATAGAAAGCAATAGAGCTAGAGATGGGACTCAGGTCTGGCTGCTTCTAGTCCCAGTGTTTTCAATCCCTGCTGGAGCGGGGAGGCAGAGGACACTGACTCTCTCGTTACTTCCTGTCCTGTCCAGCTTAGGAAATGGAGGCCTAGGAAGGAGAAGGGCTTTGTCTTAAGGGGCTCCACAGCACAGGATCTAATCTAGAACACAGGTCTTCAGGCTCTCAGCTCCCTGCCACATACCCAGCTCCAGCAGTCCTGGCCAGTCCTCAACCAGAGCCCCACCTTTCCGAGCCCTGCGGAAGCCACTGGTGCCTGGAGAGCAAAAGGTCGTCCCTTCTGAGGTTCCAGGAAACTGTGTCAGTCTGTGCACTGGTCTGCAGCTTGTGCTGGTGGTGGCTGGTTAGAGCCTGAATCCTGGAGCCCTCCCTTAGCTACACAGGCTCGGAGTGGACACTGTCCTTCGCCCAGCCTGCTGCAGACAGGTCAAATTCCAGCCATAACAACCTCCCCGGCCCGCTGATGCTTCTGCCCCCATGCTTGAAGGCAGAAAAAGGCCTCAGGGCATGGTGCTGAGATCCAAGGACAACCAGCCAGCCAAGCGTGCCTGCAGCCCCCTCCCCTCGGTGCAAACCCAGGACCAAAGATCCTGGGAGGGGCAGTTCATATTGCTAGCGTTTGTTTATTTTTTCAGGAAAAAGCTCTAGAGCTGAACTTGCTGAGTCAAAAGAACCTGCATTTAAAGAATTCTGTGTGTGTGCACCACCAACATATAGTCGCCCTGGAGTTTGCAGCAATTTCTACTCCCTCTGCAGGTAGGAGGAGCATCCTCACCCTCTCACCAATGGCGCTGGAGGCCCCTCAATTTCATTTGTGCCGGTCTGGCCTGTCAGCCCCTCTCACTGCTGTTTCGTTTGTTTGTCTGTTTGATACTGAGGTGGGGTAAACCCAGGAACATCGTCTACGACTGAGCTGCACCCTCAGCCTCTTTTTTATTTTAAGACAGGGTTTTGCTAAATTGTACAGGCTGCCTCTGGCCTTGAACTTGTGATCCTCCTGCCTCAGCCTCCCAGGTTGCTGGGATTACAGGTATGTGCACATTGCCTGGCTTTCATCACAAGCACTCTACCACTAAGGCACATCCGGAGACCATGTTTTACTTTCTATTTTGAGACAGTGGCTTGCTGAGATAGGCAGGCTGCCTCTGGCCTTGAACTTGCAATCCTCCTGCTTTGGCCTCCTGGGTAGCTGGGATTATAGGCATGTGCCACTTCACCCTGCTAAGAATTCATAACACTTAATAAGAAGAAGGTCTGTAGCCATACCGCTGTGGCATCCAATCCTGTCAGATCTCAGAAGCTAAGCAGGGTCGGGCCTGGTTAGTCTTTGGATGGGAGACTGCATGGGAACACCAGGTGCTGTAGGCTGTAACTCACTCCCAAAAAAACAGTCAGCCATTGAAAACCCTATGAATAGCAGAGAAGCCCTAACAATACTGTTTTGCTTGTTTTTTGTAGGGTTGCTATGAGTTGGACACCGACTTGATGGCACCTAACAACAACAACAAGAAGACAATTTAAACAGAACACACTTCATGCAAGAGGATATACAGATGGAAAATGAACTCATGGAAAGATATGCCATGTCACTAGTCTTAGGGAAATGAGATAGCACTTCAGTACTGCTATAAAGGATGAAAATTTAAGACCAACCATACTAAATGTTGGCAAAGAGGCAGAGCGATTGGAACTCTCATCTGCTATTGGCGAGGATGCAAAATGGCCCAACTACTTTGGAAACAGCCTGGCAGTGTTTTACAAAGTTAAGGGAACACCGGCCATGTGATCCAGACATTCCACGCCAAGGTATTTATCTAAGGGGAATGAAAACCTGTATCCCCGCTAAGATTGATACAGCAGGGTTCACAGCAGCTTTGTTTGTGAGAGCCTAATATTGGAAACCACTAAAATATCCTTCAATCTGTGATTGAGTAAATAAGTTGTGCTGTATCCTATTCAGCAGGAAATGTTTGAACTATCATCACCCACAAGAGCATGGATGTGTCTCAAAATGATTTGGCCGAGTGAGAAAAGCTACGCTGGGAAAGGGTCCACACTGCATGATTTTGTTGCTGTAAAATTCTGTAAAATACAAACTCATCTATAGTGACAGAAGGCAGACCAGTGGTTGCTGGGGGAGGGCTGTGGAGGCAGTGGGGAGGAAGGGACGGTGATAAACAGGTGCCAGGAGCTTGGGGAATTGGAGGTTCTCATGACAATCCTCATTGTCTTAGTTGTGATGTTGGTTTTACAGCTTTGTGCACATCCTCATCAAGTTGCTAGATATGTGGAGTTTGTTACCTATCTACTACACTTCAGCCCTGTAGCCATATCGCTGTGGCATCCAATCCCGTCAAATCTTGGAAGCTAAGCAGGGTCAGGCTGGTTAGGACTTGGATGGGAGACCACCTGGGAACACCAGGTGCTGTCGGCTTGGGAGACGGACCCAGCAGCTCACTCCCAAAAATCAATCTCCCGTTGAAAACCCTATGAACAGCAGAGCACTGACAATAATGTCTCGCCTATTGTACATAGGGTTATTATGAGTTGGACACCGACTCAACAGCACCTAACAATAACAATTATACTTCAAAAAGATTGTAAAAGAGCTGGGCATGGTGACACATCCCTATAATCCCAGCGGCTTGGGAGGTGGAGGCAGGAGGATCAAAAGTTCAAGACCAGAGGCAGTCTATGTAACTTAGTGAGACCCTGTCTCAAAAAAGTAAAAAATGGCCTGGGGGTGCAGGTCAGTGGTCCAGCACAAAGCATGCAAGCTCGAGGCCCTGGGTTCAACCCCCAGTACCACACACACAAATAAAAGATTATAAAAAAATTTCAGAGAACTGATCGTGGTATGGTGGAGTCTACCTGTAATCCCATCAACTCAGGAAACTGAGGCAGGAGTATCACGAGTTTGAGGCCAGAGGCAGCCTGCGCAACTTAGCGAGACTCTGACTCAAGACAAAAAAATGGGCTGAGGGTACAGCCCAGTGGTGGAGCGCTTGCAAAGCATGCATGAGGCTCTGGGTTCAAACCCTGAAGACTGAAAAAAAAAAAATTTTTCAGATCATTGTCCCCTTCACCTATTCAATGACCCCAGCTTCTATGTGTGGGCCCAGGAATCATCATCTTAACCAGTTCCTCGGTCACTTCATTCTACTCCAAAGTGTGAGAAGCCCTGATGTAGTAACGTCACTAAGACTTCTCCTTCTGGAAGGAGAGGTTTAAGCAGCAGTTTGTCTGTGAGGGCCTGCTACTTACGGGGAGAGGGTTTGTGAATCACTCCACTGGCCGTTCCACAGGTAAGGGAACTGAGGACTTGGGCAATTCACTATATCTCAGGGAAGGGTCTTTTGTTCCAAGTAACAGAAAGTTAGTTCCATGAAGTTAGTTAGCTACCATGAAGTTAGTTACCATGAGTTAGTTACCATGAAAAAAGGAAGGAAGTCAGAAAAATATGAGGTCCACCAGGCATTAAGAAACAGGCCTTGGGCCGGGCGTGGTGGTACACGCCTGTAATCCCAGTGGCTCGGGAGGCGGAGGCAGGAGGATCGCAAGTTCGAGACCAGAGGCAGTCTGCGTAACTTAGCGAGACCCTGTCTCAAAAAAGTTAAAAAAAAAAAAAAAATGGGCTGGGGGTGCAGCTCAGTGGTCCAGCACTTGGAAAGCATGCAAGTGCAAGGCCCTGGGTTCAACCCCCAGTACCAAAAAAAAAAAAAAAAAAAAGGAAAAAGAAAAGAAAGAAATATGGCACATGTGACCGAGAGATTGAATTTTAAATTTTATTTGGGGTAGAGTGGAGTTCAGTGGTAGAGCACTTGGCTAGCATGCATGAAGCCCTGAGTGTGATCTCCAGCACTGAAAAAAAGGGGGGTGGGGCTGAGGGTGCAGCTCAGTAGTCCAGCACTTGCAGAGCATGCAAGCACAAGGCCCTGGGTTCAACCCCCAGTACCCCCAGTACCTCAAAAAAAAAAAAAAAAAAAAAAAAGAAATAGGCCTTGAGGATCAAAGGGGCCTTGAGGGCCCCATGTAGGGGCCAGGGTCTCCTGCTCCACTGTCCCAGCCCTTCCTCTCTCTGCACCTTCTCTTTTCCCTTTCTCTCTGTGGAGCAGCATTTTCTGTTCTTTGGTGGGGGAGGTACAAAAAAGTCCAAACAGCCACAGAGACTGAGCAGTTCTCTGGATCTAATGCCAAATTTCAAGGAGAGACCCACTCACGCAGTCTGCAGCAGGTATCCTTGTTCAATCAGCTGTGGCCAAAGGAGCAGAATCACGCAGTTCAGACATGGAGGGGAAGGGAGGAAGAAGCAGCATGGGCCAGTGTGAAGGTGGCAGTTCATCAGAATGTTAGGGAATGTGGTTAAACTTCAACCCCTATGTCCCCCTCCAGTTCCTGGCTCTGAGGTGGGCCCTAGAAACACAGCTCAGCAGCCAGGTGGGGCCTAAAGCAAGGACTCCTTGGGTTATAACTTGTTAAGCAGCTAGTTTAGGCAAATGGAAGGGCACTGCTTAGCTACGTGGCCTCTAAAATTGGTGATCAAAGCAAGTGACGAAAAGCAAATGCAGCTAGAGGGTCTATCTAGGTTTTTCCTTGGTTCCAGATATGTTACTCTAGGACCGGTCCTGGGTCCCATCCTCACCATTGAAGCAGAACTGGGCAATCTCTTCCAAACTGCGGGGACTGTGAGTGGAGAACGATGGTTCCCCCAAATAGAACCAGAGTGTCGTGGTAGAGAGGAGCCCTGGGTGCTGAGCAGGTGCCAAAAACAGCCAGAAGAGCCAGGTGTGGTGGTGCGCCCTGTAATCCCAGTGACTCGGGAGGCTGAGGCAGGAGGGTCCTAGTTCAAGGCCAGAGGCAGCTTGTGTAACTCAGAGGATCCTGACTCTTAATAAAACATAGAAAGGGGGCTGGGGGTGTAGCTCCGTGGTAGAGCACTTGCAACGTACACACAGGGCCTGGGTTCAACCCCCCAGTACCACAAACAAAGCAGAAACAGCCAGAAGAGATTGAGGAGGCTTTGGGGCCCAACTTCCTACCCAAATAGGACTCTTGGAGGCCTGACACAGCCTCAGCCTAGGTGGGGTCCCCTGCAGCAGCCAGGCCCCCTGCATACCTGATTCCTGACAGGCAGGTGGCAGGTGACTATAGTTGCCAACATGTTCCCACTAGCCCAGCCCCCCAGAACAAAGCAGAGCCCCGCCCAGGTGCTTGAGGTAAGTCAGGGGGTGGGTCCTGGGCAAAGGAAGGGTTGTCCTAGCTGGGCGCGGTGGCGCACGCCTGTAATCCCAGTGGCTTGGGAGGCGGAGGCAGGAGGATCACAAGTTCGAGACCAGAGGAAGTCTGCGTAACTTAGTGAGACCCTGTCTCAAATAAACTAAAAAAATGGGCTGAGGGCGCAGCTCAGTGGTCCAGCACTTGCAGAGCATGCAGGCGTCAGGCCCTGGGTTCAACCCCCAGTACTGCAAAAAAACAAGGAAGGGTTGCCCTTACCAGGGCCCCTCAGCTAGGACAGCCACTCCCAATAAGGACAGCAAAGGAAGTGTAAGAAGACAGGGGTCTGGCACCCCATCCTCCTGCCCACCAACCTCTGCCTTCAGCTTCCTCCTTCTGGCTCCTCCTGGGGGCTATAAACGTGGCCCCTAAAGGGTTAAGTAGGGCTGGGATTTAGCTCAGTTGGTAGTGTGCTGTTCTGTGGTCTCTGAGGTCCAGAGTTCAATTCCCAGCAATCCCAAAACAATCGGCCACTAAAAACCCTATAAGGGTCGCTATGAGTAGGACATGACGACAGGGCACCTAACAACACCAACAAAGGGTAAAGTATGGAACTTGCAAATGGACTTCCAAGGGTTATAATCCTGCACACAGGGGAAGGGGCTTCTGAGGGGTTTCCTTGGTTTATGGGAAATTCAGAAGCACTTAGCAGTCAATCTGTTTAAAGCAGGAGGTTTCACATTCAGTGCAGTAATTCTGGCTCCCTAGGGAGCCAGAATGGGGCAGGTAGAGCAGGTCCACATTCCTGACCTTGAGATGGCCTGGAATCAGGTTCTGCCCTCCTCCCTACCTCCTGCAGTGCCAGGCATGGGTCACCTAATCCGAGCCAAGGCATGTTATCCGAGGTGCTTTGGACTGCAGTCAATGAGCTCCTGAGCTGGACTAGAGAACTGTGCTATGACGGTGCCCATGTGGGCACCTTCCTGCCTTCTCCATTCTTCACATCCATCACCCTCTGAGGCCAGGCTCTGGGAGGCTTTGGGGCCTCACCTCACTCATGTCCTCCACTGGTCTCCATGAGGCCTGTCGGCCCTCAGCTGGCGGCTGACTGGAAGGGAACTCACACCCCAGCAGGCAGATGTGCCCACAGCCACAGCCTCCAGGTAGGGCCGGGCCACTCAGGGTGGGGTTCCTGCTGCTCTTGTCATAGGTCCAGGGACCAGGCTGCAGCTCTGGAAGGCTGATTCATGCTCTCGTGCTCCACTCTCACGGGAGGCTGAGTCACAGAGGGAGGCTGCACAGCCAGGCACACCTAGGTGCCCTCCTGGCTCATCCGTCCACAAATAAGTGGGTAGGGCCTGGCTCTCCTCTCCTCACCTCTCCAATGGCGGAAGTGCGAGCCATCTATGGGAGTGCTGTCAGCGCTCAAGTCAGCCAGCATTTCAACAAAAGGTGCTTCGAGATAGTCCAGGGCCTGTGCTATGCACTTGAACAGCAATTAAGACAGATGTGTGAGCACCGTGGCACAGACCTGTAATCCCAACAATTGGGGAGGCTGAGGCAGGAGGATCAGGAGTCTGAGGCCAGAGGCAGCCTGTGCAACTTAGCAAGACCCTGTCTCAAAATAATAAAATAAAATAAAATAAGGGGCTGGAGTACGGCTCAGTGGTAGAGTGCCTGGCATGTGCAATGCCCTGGGTTCAACCCTAAGTACTGGAAAAGGAAAAAAAAAGATAGATGTTGTCACAGGAGGAAGCAGGGGACATTTGGCAAGGCGTGGATACATTTCTGATTGTCACAAGTGGAGGGAGAAGGTGCTACAGACATCTGTTGTTGTTCTTGTTAAGTGCCATCGAGTCAAGTCCGACTCATAGCGACCCTATGTACAGCAGATCGAAACACTTGCCGATTCTGTGCCAGGCAAACGATCTTATTTATGTTTAAGCCCATTGTTGCAGACACTGTGTCAATCCATCTGGTGGAAGGTTTTCCTCTTTTGCGTTGACCTGCCACTCTCCCAAACCCTACGAATAGCAAAGAAACACAGACATCTATTACATCGATAAAAGGGATGCTGCTAAACATCCTATGACCCCCAGGTCAGCCCCACAACAAAGAGCTACCCAGCCCCAAATGTTAATCATGCTGAGGCTGAGAAGCCCTCCTACAGCAGGACACCGACCTTTAAACATATGATCACGTGTGTGTCTGTGTGAGCACAGTGTGCTGAACACATCAGAAAGGAAATGCAGGGTGTGACCCAGGAGGGCTCCCCTGAAGAAGCGACACCCAAGCTGGATGTGAAGGATAAATAGAAATTAGGGAAGTGAAGAGGAAGAAAAGTGTTCTGAGAAAGAGGAACCACGAAGGCAAAGGCTTGGAGGTTAGAAAAAGAGGCCGGCCTCTTGAAGGATGTGAACCGTCAGTGTGGCTGGAATGCAGAGCACATGGTGGGAAGGCAGGGTCAGAGCCAGAAAGGCCTTCGCAGGTCATGCTGAGGGGCTAGACTGTATCCTGGGAGTCCAGGGGAGTCACTGAAGGGGTGGAGCAAGAAGCAGCCTGGTTAGACTGGCTTTGGAAGACGGTCAGAAAGGCGCGGAGGCAGAGAGGCCAGCGAGGAGGCTGCTGGGAGGGACCCAGGTGGTCGAGAATGTGCCTCGGGAGCAGGGGAAGGGGAGCATGGAGTTGAGGCCGTCAGGAGGCCTTAACAATTATCGGATGTGACAGGTGACACTGTGGGAGGGATCAAGGATGTCATCTAGGGGTCTGGCTTAGACAGTTGGGTCCCTGGAGCCGTGGGTCTCCCAGCAAGGGAATCAGACAGAAAACGATCAACTCCACGTGGGATGAGGGTCAGAAAGAAGATGAACAGGGAGCCACAGGAGGGCCAGCAGGGGCCAGCCAGGAAGCCCTGTTGAGGAACTGACAGCGAAGCTGAGCCCTAAAGGCCGCCCAGGCGTTCGTTGGCCAGGGGACAAGGTGGGGCAGAGAAGGCCTCGTGCTGTCAGAAAAGCAGCACCTTCTGGCATGGCCTCTAGGCCCCTGTCACCGGACAGGTCATCTGAGACCCACATCCCCCTTTGCAAATATCCATACCAAGTTTATTTCATCATCTCCAACCAAAATAGCTGGGTTTGGCTGGGCCTGTTCCTCCCAGCGGCTACTCTCGAAGGCCGCCACTGTTCGGCTAGAACTTTCCTGGGGATCAGGAAGTCTTTTCATGGAAATTTCCAAGGAAGACATGAGCGAGCTTGGATGTCATCTCCCAGCCCCAGTGGGGACACCCTGAATGACACTGAGGTATGAAGACAAATTGTTTCCTCTGAACTTTGCTCAAATTGCAAAATCACGAGCAAATAAATGATCATGGTTTTAAACCCCTGAGTTTTGGGGTGGTTTGTGACGTGGAAAAATGTGACTGAAACAGGCATCTTCTCTCATTGATCACCGGCTCTGTGCAGGGCACCGTGTGAAGCCATCTGCAGAATGAACTTGCTCACTCTGCACATCAGCCTGGTTAGAGGAAGACATTTAATTGAAGAAGCTGAGACTTGGAGAAATAAAATATTCCCATCCCAGGACATAGCCAGTTAGTAAGAGATAGGCTGAATTGATTGATTGAGTGATTGATTGATTACATTTAGTTTTATCTCAATCAAATCACAACACTTTCTTGTCCAGCCACTGCAAAGTGCATCTACAATTTTCTATTACAGATCCCTTTAAAAAGTTTTGCAGTCACATTACAGTAGCCTCTTTTTCCCAATCAGAGGAATAGCCCTAAATTCCTCCTCAAAAACAAAAAACTCTATTCCAGTAAATGATAAGTACATGAAATTATAGTAAGCCAGACACTTAAAAGGATAGCCAAGAAATTCTCCAACAGTTTGTCAGAAAGGATGTAGACATTTAAAAAAAAAAAAAAACCACTGTCACGAACAGAAATTGAATTTTTTTCAGCCTGTGTTTAAGCCAAATCAAAAACAGAAATAAAGCCGGGAGTCATGGCAGTCTCCTGTAGTCCCAGCATTCAGGAGACTGAGACAGGAGAATCACCAGTTCAAGGCCAGCCTGACCTACAAAGCGAGTTCTAGGCCAGCCTGAGCTACATAGTGAGACACTATCTCAAAATAAACAATCAACAACTACAACAAAAATAAAATTAAAAATCCAGTAGTGTCTTTTTCACTCATTTGCCATACTGACAAATACAAATCTGGCCTAAAGTGTACAGACTCTCAAGCAACAACACACAGCTTTATTTATCCTCCAGGGTTGTGTGTTAGGTGCTGTGGACCCTGTGGATAACAGAACAAAACACTCCCCGACACTGCACCATGCCCGGGACTATGTCAGTGCTTCTCTGCTATTCATAGGGTTTTCAATGGCTGATTGTTTCTGGGCTGGGATGCCAGGTCCTTCTCCCATTTTTGCAGTGCTGGGGATCCAACCCAGGGCCTCAGAGAGCACAGAGCAGCACCCTACCTACTGAGCTAAACCCCAGCCATCCTCCATGCTAAGCAATGTAAAAGCTTAAGGGTCATACAATTCCAAATGTGTAGGCTTCAAAACCTAAGTTAGGGCATTCACTCACTAGTTTTAGCTAAGGCACATGTAGAACAATGACAAGTGACCACTTATGTATAATAATATGAAGTAAATTTTTTGAAAAATGAACTTTGGTGGAACAATCCTGAAAGATACATCAGAAGAACATCAAGTTATCAGTTTAAGGTGTCAGCTAATTTGTTTCAGCTACTTTGAGTCCACGTTCTAGAACCTAAAATTGAGTTATCTTTCCCTAAGCTGAGAGCTTCCTATCATGTCAGTAACTATGTTATGAAGAAAAGGAGATGTAGGTGAAATACTTTTATTTATCACAACTGCTGTATCAGTTGCCTGGGAGCTCAACAGCTCCATGGAAGTCTGGGAAATGCTCATGCATGAGGATATTGCCTTAGCTGGCTTACATGAATTTAAAGACCAGCTGCTGACTACACGCCTACCTGTGATTCTTCAGGCTGACCACAGGCAATTACAGAAGCTTTACCGGCGGTGGGGTAAGCGGATGCTGCCCTGCCCATACCTGACATGGTGCACATCCAGGGGGAGCAGCCAAGAAGCCAGCCCCCCCTGCCCCACCACGGCTGGCCATGTTCTTAAGCAAACCTGGTCCAAGTGCCTCCATCCAGACGGCTGTTTACTGGGGATCTTCAACGAAGGTGCCTTTGCCAGGACCTGCTGGCAGGAGCGCAGGAATCTTGAAGAGGCTTTGCTCAGGTACTTTTCCACCCCAGCTCTCCCCACCCTCCCCCACAAGTCCATAAAGCTTCTGGAGTTTTCTCCCTGAGAGTCCCTCAGCCATGAGATGACTTCCCCACCTGCGGGACTTCAGACTGGGTACATCTGCTCCTGCCCTGAAGCTGTCCCATGGAGGAAAATGGGACATGGGGGGGGGGGGGCAGCACTGGCATTTCCTTGAGCAGTAAGGAATCTGGCTTATACTTTAGCAGTAAGCGATCACAGACTGGATTGTTACTTTCGCTTTGGCTTGGGTTCCCGATGGGCTGCTGGGACACACCAGGGAGGCTCCAGCCCAGCTTGGTGCTGGACAAGTGGACCACCCGACCCCTTTCAGAGCACTGGTGGCCAGAGCCTCCAGGTACTGAGCTCCCCATTGCACTGCCCTTGGCTCCCTTGGCCCATCCGGCCAGAGTCCTTCTGACACTCTGCTCCCTGGGCCCCCACCACCCTCTAGATCCAGGGCCGTAGCTTTTGTCATCTTGCTCAAGCCACAGAAGCTGCCATTATGATACCAAGACAGGTCTCAGTACTTACCACCTTACAGTATCAGACGCCGGGATGGGGATGTTAGTAGGCAGTATTTATGGAACATGTGATATGACCAAGGCACATACTGAGTGCTTTACGCACATAATCTCATGAAATCAGTTCACAACATGTAGTAAGCGCTCAATAAATGGTAGCTATCAGGCCGATCACATCCTCAGAACACATCTGTCAAGTAGATACTGTTATTTGTCATCCTCTGGTTTTAGGATTAATGAAACTGAGACCCACAAAGGTTTGAGACACAGTAAGTAAACGGTAGAGCCAGACCTGAAGCTCAAACCTATCAGCCCAGGTGCTTTCTATGCAGCACCTCCTCTTGGACCTATTGGACCAAACTTATTTGAGAAAGTTTACAAAGCGCACCTTTTTGAAAGACTTCTATCAAAATGGTTTAAATGTGAAAAATTTCCATGCTTGAAGCAATAAGAGTCAGTGGCATGGAAAATTCTGTTACGTAAATTTCCCTGCTTCAGGAAGGACTGCAAAAGAGCATCCTATTTTTTTATCCCAATTTTTATATGTATATGCCGTGCTCGGGATGGTACACAGGGGCTTGCATGTGCTAGGCAAGTGCTATGTCCCTGAGCCACATCCCCAGACCAAATTACCCAATATAAGTGACAATTCTCCTTTCACTCGGGCTAAAATGGTGTGATGGGTTTAAACCCATTCTCCTTCTTCTCCTCCTCCTTCTCCACCACCATCACCACCACCACCACCACCACCTCCTCCTCTTTTTTATTTCTTGAGAAAGGGTCTTCCTAGGTAGTCCTGTTGGCCTGGAATTTACCTTGTAGCCCAGGCTGGCCTTGAACCCATGGCAATCCTCCTGCCTCAGTCTCCTGAGTGCTGGGATTTACAGGCATGTGTCACCACGCCGGGCTCTCTTCTTTCTTAATATGAATTAGTACAAAGCTGTAGTGGGCAGGAGAGGAAATTCCCCTAATCAGGCTCAACTCATCTCCACGTGCTGTCAAATCTCACAGGCAGCAAAATCAGAGAATTTAGGAGTTAAGAACAGTAGCAGCTAGGTCTCTTAGAGCACACCTGTAATCCCAGCAACTCAGGAGGCTGAGGCAGGAAGATTGTGAATTTGAGACCAGAGGCAGACCGCACAATTTAGTGACATCCTGTCTCAAAATAAAAATTTAAAAAGGGACAGGGATGCAGCTCAGTGGTAGAGCACTTCCCTACCATGCACAAGACCTTGGGTTCAACCCCCCTAGTACTGGAGAAAAAAAGAAAAAGAAAAAAAAAAAAGAACAGTAGCAAAAGTCAGGGGTCTTCCTGGGGAATAAGTAGCTCTGTGACCCTCAGTGTCTTCATCTACAAACTGAGAGCAATATCAGCACCTACCTCCTGGGGCTGTCATAAGGAGTCAAAGACATACTGCTTTTGAGACCTGGACAGGAGTGCAGCAAGTCAGGTTTTTATGTATTTATTTTTGCAGTACTTGAGGGTTGAACCCAGGGCCTCACACACACTTTCCAAGTGTTTTACCACTGGGCGGCACCCTCAGCTCCTTTTTTATTTTGAGACAGTCTGAGTTACACAGGTTGCCTCTGGCCTAGAACTCGAGATCCTCTTGCCTCTGCCTCCTGCCAAGTCGCTGGGATTGCAGGTGTGTGCCACCGTGCCTGGCCCAGTTTTTATTATTACTAAATACTGATGTTGGGAGACGGACCTGGCAACCCACTCCCAAAAATCAATCCGCCATTGAAAACCCTACGAACAGCAGAGAAGCACTGACAATAGTGTTTCGCATGTTGTACACAGGGTCGCTATGAGTCGGACACCGACTCGATGGCACCTAACAACAACAACAACAACAAATACTGATGAGAATGGTAAGTATGTCCAGGAAGGCTGAGACCCCACCAGAGCGAAGGCTAATCTCACTTAAATGAGAATCGCTCTTGGTAGGACTTCTCAGCTGTTCAGCAGAAACTCCTGAGAACCAGCCAGCTCTGGATTCCAGTGGGGTTTGAGTCTTCCAGTCTGGGAACCCACATTCATAACCATCAGGAAGTAGCAGGATCACTCCAAGAACACATTTGCACCATGCAGTTTTAGCTCTCTTCCTCTAGTTTAGGTTCTTGGTGAGACCTAGGATTGTTAATTCTCCCCAAGTCTGAAACACTGCCCTAACCCAGGAATTGTTGTTGTTATTGTTGGGTGCTGTCAAGTTAGTATCCGACTCATAGCGACCCTTATAGGGTTTTCAATGGCTGAGTGCTTCGGGATTGCCTTGGGAGTGGATTGCCAGGCCTTTCTCCCAAACCCAGGAATAGGAAACCGTAAAAGGGCCAGAGAATAAATGCTTTTGGCCTTGTGGGTCAGATGTCTCTATTACAGCTACTCAACTCTGCTGTCATAGCACAAAAACAGCTACAAATTCCTAAATGAATAGGTATGCCTGTGTTCCAATAAAACTTTATTTAGCCAGGCATAGTGGCACATGCCTATAATCCCAGTCTGGGCTACATAGTGAGACCCTGTCTCAAAAATGCAAGAGAAAAAGCCAAGTATAGTGGTGCACACCTATAATCCCAGCAATTGGGAGGCTGATGCAGGAGGACTAACAGGAGTTCAAGGCCCGCCTGGTCTACATAGCAAGTCCGAGGCCAGCCTGGGCTACACAGCAAGACTGTCTCAAAAAATCAAAACCAACCAACCAAACAAACAAAAAAATACCCAAGAGGAAAAAAAAAATTCACCAAAAAAAAAAAAAATTCACCTATAAAAGTAGACGGTGGGTCATATTTGAATTGGCGGCCACAGGTTGTAGCTATTTTGCTATTTGTTTGTGTGTGTTTGTGAGTGTGTGTGGTGGTCTTGCAAGTGCTCTAACACTGAGCTACAACCCCAGCCCTCCACTTTTTTTTTTTTTTTTTGAGACAGGGTCTAAGTTATACCATCTGCCTCTCAATTCTCCTACTTGAGCCTTATGGGTCACTGGGATGATAGGCACATGCCACAGCACCCTGCTTTCTTCTGCAGCACTGGAGGGCTCACCTCAGGGCCTCGCACATGCCAGGCAAGTGCTCTACCATGGAGCCGCACTCACAGCACCTTTATTATTATTTTTTTTTATTATTATTTTTTTTTTTTTGCGGTACTGGGGGTTGAACCCAGGGCCTCCCGCCTGCATGCTCTGCAAGTGCTAGACCACTGAGCTGCACCTCAGCCCATTTTTTTTTTTTACTCTTTGAGACAGGGTCTTGCTAAATTACGCAGACTGCCTCTGGTCTCGAACTTGCGATCCTCCCATCTCCGCCTCCTGAGCCGCTGGGATTACAGGCGTGCGCCACCACGCCCGGCAGCACCTTTATTATTTTTTACTTTGAAACAGAGTCCCGCTCATTTGCACAAGCTGTGCAGCGCTCCTCTCTATATAACCAATAAAAACGCAGAGAAGTGTGTATAGAAAAGCGATATTCCTTTAATTTAAAATTATGTCCTGGAGAGAATGAGTCAGTTTAAGTAATCCAGGCTTCCTCTTTATACCCAAATGGAACGGTAACAACATTGGCTCAGATTTCCAACCCCAGAGAAAAAGCAAACTGAGTCGCAAAGCCTTCAGAAGTCCATGCTGGCTCCTTGTCCATGACGCCGGGTCTGCCGCCTCCCAGCAATGCTGGGAAGGGCTCTCCTTCTGCCATCCCACTCCCTCATGAGGCCCGATGCCATTCCACCTCCCCATGCCTGGCGCTGCATGCGCCTCCGCAGAAAGGGTGACGGTGGGGCAGCCACCTCCCAACCTTCTTCAGGGAGCCTCTCCCTGTGGTGGCAGTTCTAAATGTGCACACCCGGGAGGGCAGCAGCGTCTCTCGTTTGGCTGAGCTCTGGAGCCTTGACTTGTATCCATCAGTCACGTGTGGCCCAGGCGCAGGCAGCGAGACGGCAGACTTGGGACGTGATCTCAGGAGAAGCCAGGGCCTTGGCAATCAGTGACGAGTCTGCAAATGAAACAGACAAAGGCCGTCTGGGTGAGATCCTTGCGGATGCTCAGGAGAAAGCACCTCCTTCGGCCCTCCAAGGCTCTTCCCATCCAAGCACAGAATTCACAACGTCCCACGTCCTAGGTGGGCTTTGCCTCACCCACAGCTTACATTCCAGGTCAGGTGTGGCTTTGGATTCACTCAGCCAGTCAGAAGGTGACTTGAGAACACTAGGCACTGACTAATCTGACAAGGGAAGAGGACTCCAGGGTCGGATGCTGAGTAGGACCCTCTCTCTCTCATTTTTTTTTTTTTTGCTCTGAATTTTGGAAACATAGACAGCAGAGAAGAAGGGCAGGGGCAGCACCTACCTCCTGGAGGCCTTCCGAGGAGGGCTTTGCCTATAGAATAAAGGAAACTGGCTTGAAGTAAGCCAGTCATTCATCTCAAGCCCACGGCAGTGTGGGACAAAATTCCACACTGCTTTGCATTCTCTAACATTGACAGCACCTGAAGCCTGACCTGAGTCAAAGCTCTGGGGCCAGACCACCAAAGGGCTGCCCAGAGATGCCATGGAAGACCAGAGTGGGGCCATCTCAACTGGGCCACACACACAGCATTCCTGAGCTGCATGCTGGGTGTCCTGTGGAGGCATCCCAGGGCACTCCCACGGGCCACACTGTGCTCGAGGTTTGCGTGGGGATGGCACGTGGAAGTAAGGAGAGTCCCTGAGGACTGAGCCACAGTGAGGAGGAGGAAGGAGTGGGGCTTCCTCCTGGGCTCAGTGGCACTGCCTCCCAAGGGTGAAAGATGTTATTGCCCTACTGCTAGCACCACTGCCTGGGATATACTTCAAAAGATGCCACCTGGGGTGAGGCAGCTCAGCACAGATCCCAGGCTGTGACAACCCCCAGTGACAGCCGGTATTTTCTTACAGTTGTCTTAGGCTGAGTGTGGCTCATGTCCCTAGCCCTGGCTTGTGACAATAGGTGCCTCATCACCAGCACACATGAGCCCAGGCTAACCAGTCTTCCGGGTCTTAACCAGGCAGCTCCAGTGGCAGGACTAAGAGAGGGTGGAGCCAGGAAGCCCAACGAGTTCCTCTTCCCAGTGGCCTCCACTTCTCAGAACAGTGGACCCCAAAGGTCTATCAAAGAGGGAGCCGTCCACAGGGCCGATCTAAGGCCAATCACAGGAGCCACTTACAAGACCACAGAGGTTTCGTCCAATCGTAGCAGAAGGCTGGCTCCACCCCTGCCCTCACTGGATGATGCTGTCGGGCTGCCCATTCTGGGCCACCTGTCCAGGGTCGGAAGGAGGGGTCGGGTTGGGCGTGTTGCTCTGCAGATAGCGGCGGAAATCTTTGATCATGGGCCGGAGCACCTGGATGAGCACGCTCAGGGCCGCCTGCGTGCCCTCCATGGCCTGAGCCTGGCGCTCCTGGGCGCAGGCCTGCACCTCCTGGGAGCGCCGGATCATCTGCAGCAGGTCGTTCTGCTGCTCCAGATGCTGGGCGATCTCCTTCACGTGCAGATTGGTGACCCGCTGCTCCTGGATCAGCTTGGCGGAGTTGAGGGCGATGCGGCTCTTGAGCGCCTGAGGCTTGACGGACGTGTCTGCGGGCTGGGCGAGCATCTCCACGGGGGCCTCCGCCGGCAGGGGCGGGGGAGCCTCTGCCGTACAGTACTCTACCACTCCCTCCTCCAGCGTGTGATAGGTGGTCTCGGTGGGGACTGCAGGGAAGAAAGAGCCAAAGCAGGGGCAGGTCAACTTCTGGACGGAATGAAGCTGGTAGTGTGAGACAGGGAGGAGATGGCCATTAAGTCCTGTTCTGGAAGGAGAGAAAAGGAAATACAGGCCTCCCCTGGTTTTATAGCTATTTATGTACAAATACAGAATCTAGCCAGGCATGAGTGCCTGTAATCCCAGCACTCAGGAGGCTGAGGCGGAGGATCTTGAGTTCTTACTGAGTTCAAGGCCAGTCTGGGCTATACAGCAAGACCCTGTCACAAACAATAACAAAAACACAACACCAATGAATAAACAATGTGTTCTTGTGTGTGTGTACATATATGTATGTATAGATATACTTGGGCTGAGATTTAGCTCAGTTAGTAGAGTGCCACTCTAGAGTCTCTGAAATCTTGGGTTCGATTCTCAGCACCGCAAAAATGGGAGAAGAATGTGGCAATCCACTCCCAGGGCAATCCTGAAACAATCAGTCATTGAAAACCCTATGAGGAGCCGGGTGGTGCACGCCTATAATCCCAGTGGCTCAGGAGGCGGCAGTCTGCATAATTTAGTGAGACCCTGTCTCGAAAAAATAAAAAAATGGGTTAGGGGTGCAGCTCAGTGGTCCAACACTTGCAAAGCATGCAAGGGTGAGGCCCTGGGTTCAACCCCCAGTACCACAAAAGAAAAAAAGAAAAAAAAACAAAAGAAAACCCTATGAGGGTCACTATTAGTCAGACACAACTTGATGGCACCTAACAACAATAATATATATACTTCAGCTGGGCGTGGTGGCCCACACCTGTAATCCCAGCGGCTTGGGAGGCGGAGCCAGGAGGATCGCAAGTTCAAAACCAGAGGAAGTCAGCGTAACTTAGCAAGACCCTGTCTCAAAAAGTAAAGAAAAAAAAAGGGGGGGCTGGGGGTACAGCTCAGTGGTCCAGCACTTGCAGAGCATGCAGGCGTGAGGCCCTGGGTTCAACCCTTAGTACCGCAAAAAAAAAAAAAAAAAAGAAACAAACCAAATATATATACTTATATATGTATATATATACATATATGTACACACACACACACACACACACACACACACACATTCATATATTTTAAGGTGTTCACATCTTTCCCCCCGCCCCACCCATTTCTGGGGATTGAACCCAGGGCCTCATATGTGGAAGCATGTGGTCCACCATTGAGATATTACTCCAGCTGGGATCTTAATCTACTGGTAGCCAAAGGGCAGCTCTGGATCTGGCAAAAGAAAAGATGCCAATAATAATACTAGTAAAACTTTTATAGCATGCATATGCCAGGCACTTTGCACTCATTAGCTCCATGAACCCCCATAATGACGAGGTAGATACTGTCGTGTTCATTTCCAGAGAAGAGGAAATAGACGCGGAAAGATGGAGTGATTTGCCTAGGGTCACTCAGTTCATTCGGCAGAGCCAGGAAGCATACCCAACTCGAGAGCCCATAACCACCTTACAGGGCTGCCTCTAGCTAATGAAGGCACCTCGGGGCAGAGTGACATGTTCTCTGAGGTACCAGCACACAGCTGACCTCCTGAGGGGGCTCTCTACACAGCTGCTCATGGCCACACAAGTCAAGTCCTACCTCCTTTGATGCCTTCCTGATTTCCATGCCCCTTGTGGCCAAGGAGAGAAGGAAGTGGGAAAGGGGACCAGGACAAGGGCAGCTAAAGTACCCAGGAAATGTCTCCCCATCTCTTTTATCACCTTGGTCCATAGAATGCCTACTAAACGTCCTTCCTGTTCCAGAACAGCATTTGATTGAGACCAGTGTTGGTCCCCCTTTTCCCACCCCAATATGTACTTGAGAAATATGACTCTGCAAGGGGCTAGCAAGTCCCCCAAGCCCCACGGAGACTCTGGTTAATAGACTTCATAGCTCATCACAAATAAGCTGAGTTCACAGTCACAGGCACAAACCTGTATCTCGACTATAAAACCCAACCCACGTTCGTTCTGCTGCCATTCATAGCTGAGAACCTGCAAAGGGATCCTAGGTGGGTTGTTCAGGCCTCCATGCGTGTGGGAGATCAGTCATCGCCACCCTTCACTGCCTGTGTCAACTGTCCCCACCACACCAGGAAGCATTCTTCCTCTTGTAAGGCCTTGGGTTTCCCGGTCTGATACTAAAGCTATCAGTATATGTGCCTGATCTGCCCTATTAGAATATAATTGGCCTGCTGCTGGGCATGGTAGCGCATGCTTGTGATCCCAGGGACTTGGGAGGCAGAGGCAATGGGCTGGGGGTGCAGCTCAGTGGTCCAGCACTCGCAAAGCATGCAAGCACAAGGCTCTGGGTTCAACCCCAGTACTGAAAAAAAAAAAAAAAAAAAAAGAATACAACTGGCCTATGTTTTTACTTGGAGCTGGGATTTAGCTCAATTGGTAGAGCACCGCTCTGCAGTCGCTGAGGTCCCAGGTTCGAATCCCAGCACTGCAAAAATGGGAGAAGGATGTGGCAATCTACTCCTGAGGCAATCCTGAAACAGCCAGCCATTGAAAACCCTAAAAGGGTCACTAAGAGTCGGATACAACTTGATGGCACCTAACAACAACAACAATATTTTTATTTATTTTTTTGTAGTGTTGGGGACTGAACCCATGGCCTCTCATATGGTAGGCAAATGCTCTATCACTGAGCTATATCCTCAGCCCCCAGGCCTATATTTTAAATACCTTGGGAATCCTAGTGCCCAGCACAGGGTTTAGTACAGAATAAATGTCAAACCTTGATGAGCGGGTGACTAGATTACCATAGGAAGCCATGTGGTCCCTGAGCAGTACGTGATGAATGTTTGCCGAACCGAAAACACAGACTATCTTTGTTCACAGCGGGTGTCGCATTTGGGCAGTACCATTCCCATCTGTTCACACAAGGACATCCTGCCTGCCTACTATGTGCCAGGCCCTGTGAAAGTCCTGTGGGGATACAGACATAGTCTCTGTCTTCAAGGCCCACATCATTCAATAAGGGGGGATAAAGTCGTGGATGTAAATGGTGACCACACACAGTAGGGCACTATTCAGCTTGTTAGGTCAGACCACATGCCTGAGGGAACCCCAGAGAGTAAGATCACTTGTCTGGGGAGCCCTTGGAGGGCCTCATGGTCCTCCAAGATCTCCATCTGACACTTGACCCTTGGCCAACCTTCCCCAGGCTGCCCTAGAGCTTCCTGGCCCTTCCCATTTATGCACGCAGAACTGGGCAGGAGAGGTCACTCACTCTGTGTCAGGGTGACCGTGGCCGCGGCTGCACTGGCCGTGGGTCCGAGGGCCACGGGATGGATCTCTGTGGTACTGGGCAGGCTGATGATGGTGGCCTCGCCCAGCAGGTTGCAGATGCGTTGTTGCATGGGGGTCAGCAGGACGGGCGCTACCGCTGGGCCCCCGCCACCACTGCCACCACCTGTCCCAGGCCCACCAGCTCCATCCTCCTCTGTGGGCCCTGGTGCCTCGCCACCCTCGACTGCGGCCCGGACTTGGGCAACCTTGCGACGGACCTCGGTCTTAAGGTCGGACCACTTCTTCTTGACCTCGGGCAGCTCCCTGCGGCAGGTGGCCACGGCATTGACCCTTCTCAGGATGCCGTGCCAGGCCGCGCTCTTGGCGGCCAGAGGGACCCCGGCGTTGAAGTGGTTCACCAGCAGGTGCTTCTTTAGCTCCAGCTCCTCCACGATGATCTCCACCTCCCGCTCGGAGAAGTTCATCTTCCTCTTCTTGGCTGGGACTGCCATGGCCTGTCCTCTCCTCTGTTTTTAAAGATATTATAATACCCTCAATTTGCCTTCTCTTCTCCCTTTGCCTCGCCCCTCACCCACCCCTCTTCAGGGGATAGACCAGGCTTGCTCTAAGCCAAGCTCCAGGCCTTAGGTAACCCCCCTCGCTACGCAAAGTGCGTAGGGCCCAGGCCCGACCCGCCCGGCCGAAGCCAGCCAGCTGCGTAATGGCTTCCTGAATCTGCCTCTTCCGCCGCGGTGTGCGGAGATCCGCCCACTTCCCCTCTTCCCGCCCCTCAGAGCTTCTCCAGGGGAGCCTGTTCTCCTGGTTGAGTGCGGCTCAAATATCATGTCGATCATTGGCTTTCCGGTCTGTCATTCAGCTAAAAGACATGCCCACCTACTGGAAGTAGACTGAGTATTGGTCTAACAGTGTGTCTGTCGCACCAGAGCTCTCTGCCCATCTAGCCTTTATTCATTTCCATTGGAAAATCATTTTGTCGTTCAATTATCGGTACTACGACTGTCACGCTGTTAAATTCACCGATTTTACTGGTGATTTAGGGGCCAAGACTAGTACATGCGGCCTGCTAAAGAAACTTCTTGCTTTTGGCCTCGAGCCATTAGCCAATTAATTTTTGTTCTTTTTTTGAGACAGGGTCTAGCTGTGTAGCTCGGGCTGTCCTGCCACTCACTACGTAGACCAGACTGGCCTCGAATTAGGCCGAATTTTCTGCCTCAGTCTCCCAAGTGCTGTGGTTGCAGGCGTGCGCCACCGCTCCTGGCAAGGCCAATTCATTTCTAATTGCACCAAGGGCGCAAACTCTGCCTTGTAACTTCAGCTCACAACTGGTCTCACGCAAATCCTTTCTCAAGGGAGAGATCGCAACCAGTACTTCCCACCCCTACAATTCCGAAATCTAAACAGTGCTTCTCAGTGGAAATTGGACACGGGGCCTTCCGCCGGCCAATTACACTACTTCTGCCTATGGCTGCGCGATTCCCCCGCCCAACGCCCGCGGCTCAGCCAATCCCCGCCTCCTAAAGTTTGAATCGGCCCCGGGTTGAGCGAGATGGCCCCGCCCTCCCCATTGATCCGGGTCGTCCTCAGGCTGACCCAGCCCCACCCAGCCGGCGTCCGGGCCTGTGACTGGTCAGCAGTGAGCTTGGGGGCGTGGCCAGAGCGGCGGCGCGCGGCGGGGCGGGGCTCCCGGAAGCGGCCCCTCCCGCCAGTTTGCCGGCATCTGGGAGCCCGCGTTGGTTGTTCCAGGAAACCCGGCGTGCTTCTGTGCTGTCTTCCCCGGCCCGCCGCCCCTGCCCCGCGCTCGGCGCCCCTGCCTCGCGCCCGATGGTGAGCAGTGTGCTGTGCCGCTGCCTGGCCTCTCCGCCGACGGACGCCGCCGCCGCCGCCTCGTCCTCTCCCTCGTCGCCGGCGTCTGTGGGGGACCCGTGCGGCGGCGCCGTGTGCGGGGGCCCGGACCACCGGCTGCGCCTGTGGAGCCTCTTCCAGACGCTCGACGTCAACCGCGACGGCGGCTTGTGTGTCAACGACCTGGCCATAGGACTGCGGCGCCTGGGACTACACCGCACCGAGGGCGAGCTCCGGGTAGGTGGCGGGCGCCGTCAGCGCGGCGGGGAGGGAGCGCCCGCGGGCTCCGGGACCGGGGCGCGGCTTCTCGGACGGCCCCGGGAGCCTGGCAGGTGTAGGTGCGCGGGGACCCTTGGGGTGGAGGGATAGTGCCCTCTGATTGGCATTTGCACCCTGTTTATGCTGGGGTTCCTCCGTGGGTGCTTGGGCCGGGGAGAAGGTCTTGTCGTGGGCACAGGCGGGCACTCTCGGGGTCTTCTGATGGGCCAAAAGCACCTTCCACTCGGCCTTTCCCCCAGGCGAGAAGGTGAAGTCTCAGGAGTGCGCCTTTGCCACCCGCTGACCTCAAGGCCAAGCTTGATGCCCCCACCCACGCCCATCCACCCGTCTTCAGCATTCCTGTCTCCTTTCCTTTTGGTTTCCATGCTGCCGTGCGCCCTGATTTGGTTCCTCTCAGAAGCATGTGGGTGTCAGAGAAGAAATGGGAACTGGGGGTTTAGGCAGTTGTGGGTGGTGAGGACTCAAAGTTCTCGTGGCTAAGGCTCAGCCCCGTGGCTTTTCCAGAACATGGGGTCCTGATCGCTTACAAGGTTCGGGTAGCGGGGTGCAGTGAAAGAATCTGGGAGAAAATTCTCTCTAAAACTGAAACCGTGGTACACATAGGAGAGATTGTCATTGTCCTGGAGAGCGCCCCAGGCCAAGGGAGTGGGGGGCGGAGAAATGACTATGTCTGGGCCTGACAGCAAGAGAAATGCCGTCCTTTCTGTCAAAGCAGCTCAGAGCCATGGCTTTTTCTTCTCTGTCTCCTATGGTATGTTTCGCAGTTCGACTTTGTAGTTCCAGCTACTCTCTCCCAAGTATTTCACTTACCGTGGCTTAGCCTGATTTACAGCCTGGAGTTGGACTACTGAGTACTTTACCTCATAACCTGTTTTTTTCCAAAGTCAATTTGGTCCATGTGTACATGCAACAGTTACAGAATCTCATAGCCAAGTATAAAGAAAATCTGGTGAAATACCAGCGAATTAAGTTAATGTGTTGGGTGGGTGGGTGTACGTAAGGTGTGTCAAGATAATCTTGGATCAGCATTCCAGGTACTTAACCTACTTAAAATCACCTAGGAATACCAAGGGTAAAATAACAATTGTTGGCTTATGTCTAAGAGGTTTAGAGGCAAATTTATTCTGTTTTTCTTTCCCCCCAATTACTAGAGACAAGTTTTTTTTAAAAAAATTATATTTTTAAGAGAGGATTTCTGTGTACCTCAGACTGGTCTTGAAACTCACAATCCTTCTGCCTCAGCCTCCCTAGTATTGGGGTTCAGGCTCGCACCACACCTGGCTTAAAGCTTTTTTTTTTTTTTTTTTTTGAGGTGCTGAGAGGATTGAACCCAGGGCCTCACACATGCTTTTGCAAGTGTTCAACCACTGAGCCACACCCCCACTCCTTTTACTTTATAGTTTGAGAGAAGCTCTATGTTATGCAGGCTGCCTCTGGCCTTGAATTTAGGATCCTCCTGCCTCTGCCTCCCAGGTCGCTGGGATTACAAGTGTGCGCCACCCACCGCACTTGGCTTCAAACTTTTTTTTAAAGTCAGTTTTACACAAAATAGTGTGAGCTGGGAATTCCCCCATATATAGCTAAGGAATAAATCACTCAACAGGATGGGATGGCTGAACTCAAGGATCTGTGAGCTAGGGTGCAGAGAGGTCTGGGCCTGGGTGAACCTTTCTGCTCTTATGAACTGTTCACTTGGCATATGCCGCCAGGCACATTGGGGACACCTGGCTGTGGGACTGTATTCAACGTTTGCAGCAGACTTTGTGCCTCAACAAGAGTCACATGTTCTGGCAATTCATCACACATCTGATATTGATCATAATCCATTTTTTTTTTTTGGCGGTGAATTTGCCTAAGGGCAAATAAGGAGAAAGAGATCATTCTTCCCCAGTGCTAAAAGAAAACCTTTTGGTTAACCAAAGGGAGCCTTGGCCCTTGGGGTCACTTTGACTCCAAAATCTTTGCCTTTGTGCCTGATCTAACTTCTGTGATGTGAAATAATTCTTTTTTATTCTTTTGGGATCTAGCTTTAATATGGAATCTCTTTTTACAACTCTTTCAGCTTTTGAACGAGTTAGATTGTTATACAATTTGAGAGAGATTGGAAGTGATTCATTTTATTAGTTTATTACCTGTAAAGGAGCATAAGTTAGTCCTGTGGGGAATGTTTTAAGTATTAGAAAGAAAAATCTAGGGCCACGGATGTGCCCCAGTGGTACGCGATTGCCTAGCATGCACAAGACTTGGTTTGATCCCTAATACCATGGAAGAGGGTCGGGGGAACACCTACATTTAGCTGGATGCTGTGGTGCACACTTGTAATCTCAGCAGCTAAGGAGGCTGAGGCAGGAAGATCACAGGTTTGAGGCTTGAAGCAGCCTGTGTAACTTAGCAAGAGCTTGTGTCAAAATAAAAATTAGTGAAGGCCGGACTACAGCTTAGTGGTGGAGCACTTGGGTAGCAAGCACAAGGCTCTGGGTTCAGCCTCCCGATACTGGAAAAGAGGGGTGGGGAGAGAGAAGAATAGAAAGAAAGAAAGGTCTTTTGTAAATAACTGGGCAACAGGAAGACACCCAGCCTCATGTATCCCCACACCACTTCCTGTTGAGTTATGATTAGTATTAGCTGCCTACAGAAAAAGCAGGAGCTGAAAGAACCTGGGGGCTCTTTGGTTAAATATGGTGTCTTCCGTGGGAACAGGCATTGAAAAATCAGCATGTATTGGAAGCTGCTTCCTGTGACCCGTGTGAAACCGGTCTGAGATGTAGGGTTTGCCCGGGACTCAGCTGTGAGTGCTTATCAGTGGGTGATGGGTGAACCCAGGCCACATGACTCCAGAAAGCCTCTTGCTAGCTTATAACAGTCTGGGGTCAAGTCTTCTTTAAAAAAGAAACCAAACTGTGCCATCTGCCTTTGTTTCAGAAAAGATTGGGACCGAGAAAAATTACTTAAAATGGAAATGGGCAGAGAAAGCCATGGCAGGCAGCCAGGGAAATTTTCTTCTTAAAGGGCCTGTGAGCATGAAGCCTGTCCTGGGACAAAAGAAGGGAAAGGCCTATTAAAGAAAGGAAAAAGATGACGACAATGCCAGTGACGTTGGGAGATGAGACTCAGCTGGAGCTAATTATAGCTAACATTGACTATTTTGAGCATTTTCATGTGACCAAACAAAAATCTTTGTCTTAAAACAAATGTAAAACATAGGTTAGAACTTGGGCAGCCAGCTAGAGGAAGAACTCAAGCTGTGTTGCTTGTTAAAGCACTTGTCCCTTTAACTGAGGCTTGTGGCCCCTCACAAGGGGCTGGTTGGATTTTCGTTGTTGTTGTTTTCCTTTTTGTTTAGTGGTGCTGGGGATCGAACCCAGGGCCTTGTGAATGCTGGGCAAGCACTCTGCCGCTGAGCCCCATTCCTAGCCCAAGGCGGGTGTCTACTGCAGGGGAACCTGCTAGATGATGCTGAGATGAGCAGCTGAGCTAGGCACTTGCGTGAGTGCCCTCTGATTTAACCCTTAACTGATACTGTGCTTCTAGGGTCACATGGGACCCCACAATACGTGTACCCACACTTAGGTAAGTACTGTAGCACCCTGTGTCCAGCACCCACCCAAGATATATTTTGACCCGCAAATACCAGTTAAGGGGTAAGTCACACAAGAAGACAAGACTGATTTTATCCCATTTTCCAAGGGAAGAAAGGGCCATTCTAAAAGGTGGCGACACCATGCGTGGTGGGACACGCAGGCAGTCCCAGCTTCCAGGGGATTAAGGCAAGAGGATCGCTTGAGCCCACAAGTTCAAGGACAGCCTGGGCAAACATAATAAGACCCCATCTCAAAAGAAAAACTAAGGCAGTAAGAAAACTTCAGCATCATTTGGCCCCTAGAGAATTAGACTAGGAAAGGGACTGGAACTGTGATTCCTGTTCCTCTCATCTGTAACTTGAACCGTTGTTTCTAAGGAACATGGAAGGACATGCAAATCTGGGCTTTTGGGGGAACTTGAGAAAAATGGGGTACTGAGGCTTGAACCCAGGCCTCATGGCAGCTAGGCAGGTACTATACGGAGCTCTAACCCAGCCCAAGAAATCCATTTAGAACCACATGTTTCATTCCCAAAGTACAGATTTCAAAATTATCCAGCCCTTCCCCACCAAAGAACAAGAACCCACCCTGCCCTGTTTCTCCTTGACCTGAGCAGTATACACATGAGGCAATCGCTGTTGGCTTGAAGTAACTGAATGGAAGATCGTTAATGTTGAGTTGGAATTGCTTCATCAGACAGCACAGCCGACCTCTATACCTTTCTTATGTTTGGCCATTTGTCGGGGAGATGTTTGCCAAAAATAGGCAGACTGAAATTACAGAAGAAAGTGCCTTGGTCATAGAAAAGGAATAGGCATCATTTGGCATGATATCATGGCCCATTAGGAAAAGAATTGCTACTTGCAGATTGGATAGAGCTGATTTATTACATTGAGCCAGGAAGCAATAATTTTAAAAATTTCAAAAATGAGTGGCTCTTTGGAACCAGATGTAGTAGTGCATGCCTGTAATCCCAGCACTCAGGAGGCTGAAGTAGAAGGATCATGAGTTTGAGGACAGCTGGGTTATGTAATGAGACACTGTCTCAAAAAAAAAAAAAAAAAAAAAAAAAATTGGAATGATGGAGTTGAGGAAAGATAGAAGGACAGGAAAGCTAAGGGGATGGGAAAGGAAAAGAGCTCTCACCCCAGGATTTGGTTTAAGTCTCGCCAGCTCAGAGTCAAGATTTTCATACTACTACCAAGAAAATGGGCTGAGGTTAACTCAGTTGGTAGAGTGCTGTTCCACAGTCTCTGAGGACCCAGGTTTGATCCCCAGCATCGCAAAACTGGGAGAAAGAGTTGGCAATCCACTCCCAAAGCAATCCCAAAACAGCCTTTGAAAACCCTGGGAAGGCTGCTATGAGTCGGACATGACTCAACGGCACCTACCAACCAAACCACCAAGAAAACTTCTATGAAGAACTTCTATGAAGAAGTTTTCTTGGTGGTTGGTTACATAGAGACATTATTTTGCAAGGTGCTTCAAATGAAAGTGTCAAAATAGCAATAAGCTATGCTTATGGTTAGTGTTATGTGACCAGTGACTTTAACCTTACATTCTCCTCTGTAATCCTGTGCTGCTTTGAGAATCTCACAAACAAGATTATAGGCCAACATAAACCTAGACAACTTCCTAATGACTCTTATCTGCAAACCTATACAATGCACCTCCTGGATCACCTTATAGGCTCATCTTACTAAAAAGAGTTGTTCCATAGGTAGAAAGTATACTGAAACATTTCTACCTAATCTTTTTTTAAAATTTCTTTTCTTTCTTCCTTTTTTTTTTTGTTACTGGGACACTGAATCCAGGCCCTCACACACAATGTGCAAGTGCTTTACCACTGAGCTGCACCCCTAGCCCCCTTTTTATTTATTTTTCTTGACACAAGGTCTTGCTAAGTTACACAAGCTACCTCTGGCCTCAAACTCGGGATCCTCCTGTCTCCGCCTCCTGAGTCTCTGCGGGTATTAGGTGTGCGCCACTGCACAGCTCTCTACTTAATCTTTTAAGTCCTCTAAACGATGGACTTTCTTCTTTTGACCTGTTTTGGTCTGTGTTTTTGTCTCTCTCATCCCTAAACCTTTTAACAGTATACCTTGTAAAGCCACCTTACAATTTCATTCACAAAAGGGGAAATTCTTTAAGATAGAAATAGGTACACCAGCTCATTGGATTTTTGTTTGTTTTACACTTTGCTTAATCTTTGAAGTCAGTTTTAAATTACATCCTTTGAGCAATGTAACTTCAAAGGCCACAAAATCATACGTAGCTATTGTTCAGACATTTCAATGTGATTTGCTCTCTTGCATAGCCTGCATCCATGTACTATGACTGTTAAGCATCTCTATTGCACTCTGAATGCGCAGGCTCAAGTCTAAAGTGTGTACTGTCTCTTATCCCTGATTAATAAACTCACTAACTTTGTTTCACTCTGACTCATCCTGAAATTCTTTTCTGCTTTGGAGCCAAAGACGGGCCCCACCTGAGCAGAGGCGGCAGCGCTGGGCTGCACCACCCCTACTGCCAGGGACAGAGAGTCAGGTACCCTGATCCTAAGACCAAGTAGTAAGTAAGAACATACTAGAGTCCATCTGACCTGGAGCTTCTGTCGGATGAATTCCTTTGGTGTTCAGAACCCAGGTCCTCACATACACTCTGCAAATGCTCTACTACTGAGCTGCACCCCCAGCCCAGTTTTTGTTTTGAGACAAGGTCTCGCTAAGTTACACAGGCTGCCTCTGGCCTTGAACTCACAATCCTCCTAGCTTCACCTCCTGAGTTTCTGGGCAGCAGTTAATAAATCAAAAGACGTATTATATTGGGGAAAGCTGTTGCAAAAGATGTCTTAAAAGTGTTGAAAAGTAAATGTCACCTTGAAGACAAAGGTGCACCTGACTCATGCCATATTTTCAGTTGCATCATATGGTTGTGAAAGTTGGACATTGAACAAGGGACACAGGAGAAGAATTGATGTTTTTGAGTTATGGCTAGAGGTGAATATTGAATACACCATGGACTGCCAAAAGAACCAACAGATCCATCCTAGAAGTGCAACCAGAGTGCTCCTTAGAAGCAAAGATGGCTAGACTGTGTCTTATGTATTATGGACATGCAGTCACAAGGGAACAGTCCTTGGAGAGGGACATCATGTTTGGGAGAGTGGTGGGTCAAGGAAAATAACGACCCTCAACTAGATGGATTGACACAGTGACTGCAACAATGGCCTTAAACATACAAAAGGTCATATGCCTAGCACAGTGTCAGGGAGGGTTTTGTTCTGTGGTACATAGGGTCATATGAGTCAGACCCAACTCCATGGCACCTAACACCACCCACCACACCCAGTGAGAATCATTAATTGTTGAAGTCTCATAGAAACCACAAGAGAATAAGGCAAACAAATATTTGGCTGGTATTCATTTGTAGTCACACTAAATACAGCTGTGGGGTGTTATCAGCAAATAAAACTCTGTAGGACTAGTCTCACTACATCAAGTCTGCACAGACATTTTTTTTCCCATATTAGAAACATGGGATTTAGTCTTAGGTCACTGACCACTACAGTCATCTGGTCCCTGGCCAGCTTGCACCCAGTGTGGGATTTTTCTTGTGTAAACCTTCAGAGGTGGTCATCCAGCCCACTCCTGTTAGTTCTTTGTTGTCTGAAACCTGTGGTCTTGTATATGCTACTTATGTGCCAGAAGTCTATTTTCAGGGCAACAGAAAAACTACCCAAGGGCCCATTAAGAATCTGAAAACCTGGCTTGTTATCTTGCCATCATCTCTGCTGCTGTTGTCATGCACATCTCACATGACACACTCTGTATCCCTTTTATGGCTCCTGGGCTGAGACAGTGTACTGTGGGAGGTAACAGTTCAGACCTTGCTAAGATTCAGCCAAGGGCAAGAAGCCAGCAGCAGAAGAGCATGCAGTTTATGACCCGTCTATATGAAAGTCCAGAAGAGAGGCGTCCACAGAGACAGAAAGATCAGGGACATAGGCAGGATGGGGGAGTGGAGAGATAGGACTGTGATAAGAAAGGGCAGTGGGGCTTCTTTCTGAGGCCATGAAAATATCTTCACGTTTACCATAGTGATGGTCGTACGTATCTATGAAGACACCGAAAACCACTGAAATGTGCACTTGATTGATTGATTGATTGCAGTAGTGGGGGAGTTGAAGCTGGAGCCTCCTACATGCCAGCCAGGTGCTCTAGCACGAAACTGCACCCCCAAGCCCCTTTATAATTTCTTATTTTGAGACCACATTTCATTAAGTTGCCACAGGCTGCCTCTGGCCTCAAAGCTTCGATCCTCCTGCCTCAGATTCCTGAGGGCAGAGATTATAGGCATGCTGCACACTTTAAATGGGTGATGTGTATGGTAGTTGACCTAGGTTCAAATGTTCCTTCTTTGATTTTCTTGTTAGCTACATGACCTTGATTGAACAAGTGACTCACCCTGTCCAAGTCTCATTTTTATTAGAAACATGGCAGTATGAAGTGGCACCTCCTTCAGAAGGGGATTGTATGGATCCAATTAAAATTTATGAAGAGCCCAGTACAGTGTTCACTACCAGGTGAACCAGGTACCTTTTCTCCCCACTGTTTCTTTGAAAACAGGATGCCCAGAACTGGTGGGCATCATCTGCCTCTGCCGCTAGTACACTTAGATGAAGAGTGGAAGGCAGAGCCAGGCGCAATGGCGCACGCCTGTAATCCCAGCGGCTCAGGAGGCGGAGGCAGGAGAATCGCAAGTCGAGACCAGAGGCAGTCTGTGTAACTTGCAAGTCCCTATCTCAGAAAGTAAAAAAATGGGCTGAGGGTGCAGCTCAGTGGTCCAGCACTTGCAGAGCATGCAAGCGCGAGGTCCTGGGTTCAACCCCCAGTACCACAAAAAAAAAAAAAAAAAAAAAAGAGTGGAAGGCAGAATCTTTACATTACTTTGCAGAAGTGGGCTTGAGGCTCAAGGGTCAGGTTTGTTGAAGGGCAGTTTAGTAAGAGAACCCAGGATTTTGACTCTGCCAAGTTGAGTTGAACATACAGTCTCCTTCCTTCTGGGCTATAGGTACTTAAAACTTTACAGCTGTGTGCTGGATGTGGTGACACACTCCCATAATCCTAGCCCTAGGGAAACTGAGGAAGGAGGATCATGAGTTTGAGGCCAGCCTGGGCTACACAGTGAGACCCTGTCTCAAAAACGACAGTAACGAAACCAAAACCATAAAAACCTTTATGTTTCTTTTCAGTTTATGACATTGACATATCTGTGCATAATCCAGCTGAGCATGTTAAGGCCCCTGATGGTGTTGGAAGCACCTCAAAGGATGAGCAACTATTTCAGAGCACAAAACATCAAAGACCCAATACAACACCTGAAGAAAAGGCATCCTAAAGATGCATTTCCCGTTGGGCACACTGACACATGCCTGTAATGTCAGTGACTCGGGAGGTGGAGGCAGGAAGATCTCAAGTTTAAGGCCAGAGGCAGCCTGCATAGCTCAGTAAGACCCTGTGTCGTGATAAAAAATACAAAAGGCGCTTGGGGTGCAGCTTAATGGTAGAGCATTTGCGAAGGATGCACAAGGCGTGGGTTCAGCCCCATAGTGCTGAAAACATTTAAAAAAATATTTTTCTTTCAAATAAATACATAAATGAATAATAAAGATAGACCAGCAGGAGCTCCCTGTCCACCTCACAGTCTTGGCTGGATTTTCCAGGAAGCAGGAGGTGAGTCCTGGCTCATTTTCTGCATGGGCAGTGGGGAAGCTAGGTGGCCACTGTCCCTGTTCCTGCTGGTAGTCAAATTTTCTCATCTTGTCCTGTTTATCACCTCTTCCTATGGAGTTAAGACTCTTAACACAAAGAAAACCACCTACCTGTGTAAGAAAACTCTAAAACCACAGAAATGTCAGGTAAGTACAATTGAGCTATACACCCAGCCTGAGAGAGTAACCTAAATCACTGAGAATCAGAACATACTATCTGCTAAGCTCTTGTCTGCAGTTGTAACACAATTAAATCATCCCCTTGGTTAATACCCACTACAATAGTCACCTAACCAACTGCATTGGTCAGCTGTTGTCGTTGTACCATAACAACCAAGCAAGACAAACATGGAAGCTCACAGTTAGTAGCTCAGTCCATCAAGGCAGCAGGGTAGGCGTGGCTGTGGCAAGAGGCAGAGCCCATGGCAGACGACCTGACATCTTTGAGAGCAGAAAGCAGAGAGGGAGCAAGCCTTGGGTCCGGGAGCAAGGGAGGGTGGGGGACACCTCCAAAGGTCCTCCCAGGGAGCTACTTCTGCCAAAGGCCCCCTGCTAAAGTTCCACAACTTCCCAGGACAGTGCCACCATCTAGGGACCAAATGATATGACCTCTGGGGGATAGTTTAGGTCCAAACCATAACATCAACCTTGCTTGGCCCCTCTGCCTCTCCCACGTGCCTAGATCCTGCTGTTGCTTTAGGTTAATACCCTTATTTTTTTTCTTTTTATTTTAATTTTTTGGGGGACAAGGTCTCACTATGTAGCCCAGGCTGGCCTAGAACTCAAGATCCTCTTGCCTCAGCCTCCCAAGTGCTGGAATTTTCATTCACATATTGGATGTACTCTTTTGTTTATTGCAGTCTTTTCTTTCCTCTCTAACCTATGTGTCGTTGTTAGGTGCCTTTGAGCTGGGTCCAGCTCATAGACTCATAGGAATCCTCAGGGTTTTTCATGGCTGACTGTTTTCAGGATTGCTTCAGGAGTGGATTGCTACATCCTCCTCCCGTTTTTGCAGTGCTGGGGATTGAACCCAGGTCCTCAGAGAGTGCAGAGCTGCACTCTACCAACTGGGCTAAATCCCAGCCCTTTCTAACCTATGTTGTTGTTAGGTGCCATCGAGTTGGGTATAACTCATAGTGACCCTCATAGGGTTTTCAATGGCTGATTATTTCAGGATTGCTTTGAGAGCGGATGGCTAGGTCCTTCTCCCATTTTTTTGTGGTGCTGGAAATCAAACCAAGAGCCTGCACTCAGAGAGTGCAGGTCGGCACTCTACCAACTGAGCTAAGCCCCAGCCCTTTCTAACCTATAAGAGAATGAAAAATAAGACCAGCCAGATAAGTAGTTTTATATAGTTAAATTTCTTTTCTGAATTGCTTCAGAGAGCTATCTTATTTTAAACCAGTCATTCTTAGAATTCTCCCAGCTGCCCTCACCCTGAACAGCTGTGCTGTCTATCTGCAGAAAACAGCCACTGGGTGGGTTCTTCTTCTTCCTGCCCTTGACCCTGCAGTCCTTGAGCAATGCAGAGCAAGTGGCCTGGGAGAATTAACTTTACGCTGATTCGGCCGATCTCGGTTTCATTTTAAGAAATGGGGTCTTGGAACTGGGTGCGGTGGCGCACGCCTGTAATCCCAGCAGCTCGGGAGGCGGAGGGAGGCAGGAGGATTGCAAGTTCAAGACCAGAGGCAGTCTGGGTAACTTAGCGAGACCCTGTCTCAAAAAGTAAGAAAGAAATGGGTCTTGCCGCATTGCCCAGGCTGGCCAGGAGCTCCTGGGTTCAAGTGGTCTTCCTGCCCAGCTTCACAAGTGCTGGGACTGCAAGTGCCTGCCACTGCTCCCAGCCTGATCTCAGTTTCCATCCTGAAGTCAGTTTTAAGGTGAAAACATTTAGTGTTGCTTTTGGCAGTGCTGGGAATCAAAGCCAGGGAGTCGTGAACGCTCGGCAGGTGCACTACCACTGAGCTGCAGTCCAGCCCTGAGTTGCTTCCGTAATGCAGCTGCTCGGTTTCCTTTTCACCAGGGAAACAGCAAGGCAAGAGTAGGATACAGTGGCTGCACCCAAGCCTGTCGTGTAAGAAGTGTGGCTCCCACCAGTCAATATTGGATTCCTTGAAAAGTTTTTGATCACTATAGATGATGGGTTTTTACATGCTAGCTTCAGCCCATATCCGCTCTCCCCTCCTTAAAGTTGGCTTGTGTCTAATCTGAAAGACAGCCACGCTTTTATAAGCACAGAAAAAGAAGTAATAGCATGTTTCTGTGCAGTCTCTCCTGTAGGACTTACATCTCGAAATCTTGCATTTAAAATAGGGTGCATTCTAGGCACTTCTTATTTTCTTTTAGAACAGAGAAAAGGACATCTATTGCAAGCCATTCACCTTGAACTTAGAACCTTACTAGGGACTGGCTTTTGACCAGGGCATAAGAAGCCATTCAAGAGACTGTTTTGGAGACTACTGGTTCTCTGCCACAGTTGCAGGAGTTCTCTGCGAGGAATTTGTGCCAAAGCTAGTTTTTCTGGTTTTGCTTCGTAAAATGGAAATAGATTGGGGGTTTTTCATCTTTTCCATCACTGCCATCTTTGATACCTTAGCTTCATTTGTGCCGGTGGGGCTAGTGTCTCCCTCCTCCTCACTCTCTGAGGGCTGAGTCACTGGCAGGATGGGCTTAGGAGCCCTGCCTGGCGTCCTGAAACTTCCGGCTCCTGTGTGGCAGAGCCGGCTTAGCAGAGTATTTAAATTAGCCGGTTGATTCATTTCACCACAGACTGATAGTCACCTGCTACAGCGCTGCCTCTGAAGTAGCAAATCCCTAACATATGGCAGCATACAGAAGAGAGTCTTAAACTCCTTTGCCTCTTATACCACCGAAAAAGAATTTTAAAAACAGCGTATCCCTCTCCTTGCACATTTTGTACAACCGCCTTAAACTTGTTTGTGGGTTTTGATTCTGGTTTTAGTTAAAACCTTAGGGCAGCGAGTTTGACTCATTCAGATGATGGACAAGGCCTTCCTTGTGACCTTGTTGGCAAAACCAGTCCTCATGATGATCAAATCAGTCAGCCAAATCACTCTTTCCATTTTATATATATAGTATAGATTATAGAAAAAGTTTGTTAGCGATAGCAAATAAAGGCAGTATGTATATTTTTGAGAGGTAAAGGTGGGCAATAGTGAAGAACTACTCTCAGACCACTCTGTCAAATAAAATATGGCTTCATCCTTTCCCTTCCTTTCTTATCCTTTCCTTTCCTTTCCTTTCCACTACTTGGCAGTTAAACCCAGGGCCTCATGCATGCCAGTTAAGGGCTCTATCACTGGTCCCCAGCCCCTGCTAAAAAATTTTTTCATTTTGAAACAGTGTCTTATTAAGTTACACAGACTACCACTGGCCTCAAAGTTGAGATCCTCCTGCCTCCGCTTTCCAGGTCCCTCAGATTACAGGGATGCACTAGTTTAAAAATGTTGGCTAGGCATGGTGGCACACACTTGTAATCCCAGTGACTCGGGAGGCAGAGGCAGGAGGATTGAAAGCTTTCGAAATTTAGCCAGACCCTGTGTCAAAATAGAAAGTAAGAAATGGGCTAGGGGTGCAAGTCAGTGTTAGAGTGCTTGCAAAAAGGCACCAGGCCTTGGGTTCAAGCCCCCAGTACCGGGGGAAGGGGGGAGGAGGAGTTATTCGTCTTTCCTCTGACATTTGTCCTGAATGTTAATAATAATTCTAAGATACATAGTAGGTAAACAGGTAGAAAACAAGACTTGGAGATTGCCGTGGGAGCCAGGGCTCCCTGGTGCCATCACAATACTCCCTCAGAGCCGGGCGCGGGGGTGCACGCCTGTAATCCTAGCAGCTTGGGAGGCAGAGGCGGGAAGATCCCAAGTTCAAGACCAGAGGCAGTCTGTGTAATTTAGCGAGACCCTGTCTCAAAAAGTAACAAAATGGGCTGAGGGTGCAGCTTAGTGGTCCAGCACTTGCAGAGCATGCAGGCGCGAGGCCCTGGGTTCAACCCCCAGGACCACACACACAAAAAAAAAAAAAAAAAAAAAAAATTCTCCCTCAGAACCCTGCAGGTGTCCTTCTAGGTGAGTCCCCCTCCCCTCAGGGATTCTTACCCTGGGCAGTTAATCAACACTATTTAGAATAAGTCCTTTGACTACTTCTTACTGGAGGTCCATTCCACTAGAATCTTTTTTGGTCTGAAAAGTATCAGACCCTGTGACACTTTGATCCGGTCTGTTTTCTAGATTCTTAGGAGAGTGGGTGACTTCAGCAGGTGATTAGCCTCATCTTAGCCAGGTTGTGCTGATGCGTGTAAGTTACAGGTCCGAGAGGGTTCCACTTGGCAGCCCTGCCCCTGAAATGGGTGGCCTCTCATATCCAAGAAGCTAAATAGAATTAGAATTGTACTATCATAGCAATTGACATGTAACCCACCTAACCAGATACTGGTGGTTTAGGTGATGCTGTGGTGTAGGATAAGACGTGTACTATATTAACCTCTGGCAAAATCAGACAAAATCAGTGTTTTGACATAAAAAATATCGGCAAAATATGCAATAGAACACATTCTCGTTGATCCCAGTCTTAGGTGCTGGTCAAGGGAGATTTTAGGATAAATAAGGCCTGTGCTCTCCCCTCACCTAGTCCATTTCCTTTCCTCTGCTTGCTTTGGGTTTAATTTGTTCTTTTCTGACTCCTTAAGGCGGGAGCTAAGGTCACTGCTTTGAGATCCCTGCCCCATGTCTGTGTCCCTCTCTCCTCCAGGACTGGGGGTTAAACCCAGGGCCTCACATGTGCCAGGCAAGTGCTCTACCACTAAGCTGCATCCCTGGTCCCATTTTTAGTTTTTGAGACAGGATCTCACTAAATTGGGCAGGCTGCCTCTGGCCTTGAACTTGGGATCCTCCTGCCTCAGACTCACAAGGCCCTGGAATTACAGGCATGGCTCCTGGCTTTTTCATGTTTTTGATTTTTTGAGACAGGAACTTGTTATGCAGCCCAGAATGGCTTGGAACTCACAGTCTCCTGCCTTAGCATCCTGGAAGCTGGGATGACAGCATTCAGCCAAACACTATCACACCCAGCTGAGCCCCTTCTTTTCTAATGTATGGCTTTCCTTGCAGGCCCTGCTTGGGCTACGTCCCACAAACCTCAGCATGTTGTACTTGCACACCATTCACGATACTTCCGAGTTTCCCTTTCAGTTTCTTCTTCAACACATGAATTATTTAGAATCATGTTAGTTTCCAAATATTTAGGTATTTTCCAGATACTCCCATTGATTTCTAATTTAATCCCACTGTGGTCAAAGAACATACTTTGTATGAGTTGAATCTTTTCAAATTTATTGAGATTTTTGTTGTTGCTGCTGTTTGTTTGGTTTGGTTTTTTTCCCAGTACTGGGGTTGAGCCAAGGACCACGTGCATACTAGGCAAATGCTTTTCCCCTGAGCTGCACCTCCGGCCCCTTTTTTAACCTTTTATTTTGAGACAGAATCTTGCTAGGTTGTGCAGACAGTCTCTGGCCTCGAATTCATGATCCTCCTGTCTCAGCCTCCCAAGTTGCTGGGATTATAGGCATGCACCAGGGTGCCGGGCTATTGAGGCTTGTTTTATGGGCCACAGTGTGATCTGAGTGCATTTGAGTGTTGTACTGTGGTTTTGTGGAGAGTTTTTTAATGTCAATCAGATCAAGTTAGTTTATAGTTTTGTTCCAGTCTTCTATCCACTCGTGCTATTACTTATTGAGAGGAGGTACTTAGGGGTATCGTTGTTGTTGTTAAGTGCCATTGAGTTGGTGTCCAACTCATAGTGACCCTACATATAACAGGCAAAACAGTATTGTTAGTACTTCTTTGCTATTCATAGGGTTTTCAATGGCTGATTGTTTGGGGGGAGTGGGTCCTTCTTCCAGTGGGAGTATTAAAACCTGAATATAATTGTTGATTTGTTTCCTTTTCTTTGCAATTCTGTTGGGTTTTGCTTTATGAAGCTCCATGTTGTTAGGTGCCATCGAGTCAAGTCCGCCTCATAGCGACCCTTATAGGGTTTTCAATGGCTGCTTGTTTCGTGATTGCCTTAGGAGTGCATTACCACATCCCTCTCTCATTTTTGTGGTGGTGGGAATTGAACCGGGACCTCAGAGACTGCAGAGTGGCACTCTATCAACTGAGCTAAATCCCAGCCCCATGAAGCTCCATAGCTGGGTATAAAACCATGTAGGATACTCACCTGCTCTTGTGTATTGCCCTCTAATTGCTGAGATTACAGGCATTTTCTTGTTTGTATCTTTAAAGTATGTTTCTGTGCAATTTTATAGCTGCATCTTGCTCTTTTATCCAGTATCTACCTTTTAGTTGAGATGTTTAGACCAGTCATGTAACTATATTTATTGATATAACTTAGCTGTACCACCTCACTATTTGTTCTCTGTATGTCTCATCTGTTTATTTCTATCTTTGAGTCTTCATCTTGCTGTGTATGTAGCCCAGCCTGGCCTTGAACTTGCAATGCTCCTACTTCAGCCTCCCAAATTCTGGGATTACAGGAGTGTGTCACAACCCCCAGCTCCAGTTTAAAGAATCTTACACAGGGCCGGGCATGGTGGCGCACGCCTGTAATCCCAGGGGCTCCGGAGGCGGAGGCGGGAGGATCACAAGTTCGAGACCAGAGGCAGTCTGCATAATTTAGCGAGTCCCTGTCTCAAAAAGTAAAAAAAAATGGGCTGAGGTGCAGCTCAGTGGTCCAGCACTTGCAGAGCACGCAGGCGCGAGGCCCTGGGTTCAATCCCCAGTACCACAAAAAAAAAAAAAAAAAGAATCTTACACAGTATAAAGTTGACCCCCTGCATCCGTGGATTCTGCATTTGCAGGTTCAACCAATCATAGATTGAAAGACTTGGGGGGAAAATTGTGTCTATACTGAACACATAAGGACTTTTTTCTTGTCTTCATTCCCTAAACAATACAGTATAACAACTATTTACAGAGGATTTCTATTGTACCATATATTATAAGTAACCTAGAGTTGATTTAGGGTACATAAGAGGATGCATGTGGATTACATACAAATACCACCCATTTTGTAGGAGACTTCAGTGTCCACAGCCTTTGGTATACTGGGGAGGTGGGTCCTGGAACCATCCCCCACAGGTTTGGAGGGATGACTGTACTTTCACTTCTTTCCTCCCAGCCTCTGTGCTGTGGTTCCCACACATTTCTATATATGTTGTGAACTCACCATACATTGGCTTACTTTTGCTTTAAACAGTCACTTATCTTTTGTTGTTATTAGGTGCCATTGAGTCAGTGTCCGACTTACAGAGACCCAATGTACAAGTGAGACACTATTGTCAGTGCTTCTCTGCTATTCGTAGGGTTTTCAGTGGCTGATTGTTTTTTGGGAGTGGGTTGCCAGGTCCTTCTCCCAAGCCTACAGCACCGGGTGTTCCCAGGCAGTCTCCCATCCATGTACTAACCAGGTCCGACCCTGCTTAGCTTCTGAGATCTGATGGGATCGGATGCCACAGTGGTACACCTGCAGGCACTTATCTTTTAAAGATATTTAAATAATGACCAGGAAAAAAAAAGTTGTTATTTTTAATTTACCCACAGTTACCATTTCTGGTTGCTCTTCAGCCCTTTGGATGAATCCCCATGTTTGTATTTATTTATTTTTGCTGTGCAAGGGATCAGTTCCAGGGTCTTCTACATGCTAGCCAAGTGCTCTACCACTAAGCTACCCCATTTTGTTTGTTTGTTTGTTTTACTTTGAGACAGAGTCTCACTAAGTTGCCCAAGCTGGCCTCAAACTTTTTTTCCCACTACTTGGGAGTTGAACCCAGGGCCTCATATGCTCTACCACTGAGCAATACCCTCAGCCCATTTTTTACTTTTTCTTTTTGAGACAGGGTCTAAGTTGCACAGTCTGCCTCTGTGATTCTCCTTCCTTTCCCTTCCAAGTTGCTGAGATTATAGGCCCACCTCTGGATTTTACCTTGTTGAGTGCTGGGTAATTTTGTAGTCCTATAAATATTTTGGGGTTTCCTTCTTTTCCTTTCTTTTCTTTCTTTTTATCCCCCCCTTTTATCCCTTTTTGGGGTTGAACTCAATGCCTCACACATATTTTGCAAGTGCTCTACCACTGGGCTGTACCCCGAACCCATTTTATTTATTTATTATTTATTTATTTATTTTTGTGATACTGGGGGTTGAACCCAGGGCCTAGCGCTTGCGTGCTCTGCAAGTGCTGGACCACTGAGCTGCACCCTCGTGCTAACCCTCAGCCCTTTTTATTTTATTTTATTTTATTTTTCTTTTACTTTTTGAGACAGGGTCTCGCTAAATTACGCAGCCTGCCTCTGGTCTCGAACTTGCAATCCTACTGCCTCCGTCTCCCGAGCTGCCAGGATTACAGGCATGCACCACCGCGCCCGGCTGCCATTTATTTTATTTTGAGTCAGGGTCTCGCTAAGTTAAACAGGCTGCTTATGGCCTAAAACTCATGATTCTCCTGCCTCAGCCTCCTGCATCACTGGAATTATACCCTGGACCACCCCACCTTGCTTTCTTTGCTTTGCTTTTGTTTGTTTGTTTGTTTGTTTAGCACAGAAGGTTGAACTCAGGGCCTTGAACATGCTAGGCAAGTGGCCTATGACTGAGCTGCCTCCCAGAGCCTGTTTTTGTGTGTGTTTACTTTATGAGTCAGGGTATTGCTGCATGAGGTGCACAGGCGGCCTCTGGCCTCAAATTCACGGTGCTCCTGCCTCAGCCTCCGGAGTTGTTGGAATTCAGGTGCAAAGCTTGCTTTGGTGGGTTGGACAAGAACAGCTCATATTATCTAAAGCAGGTTTTGGCTCCTATTGAGGCAAAAGCCTCTGAATGTTCTTCTGAACCCCCCTAAATTGTGAGGCTTTCACTCTGGTGGGGAACAGGAACTGTTGTTGTGATCTTTGGGATGGTAGCTTCCTCATACCTGTGTGGCAACAGGGGGACGTCGGCGGCTCTCCAGACCTTGCTGTCTGTGCCACTGTCTCCCCTTCCATACTCTGCCCTGCCAACTCTACTGCCCTGGCTCCCACCTCTTTGCTGGAGGGAGTCTACCAGGCTCTGCCTGGACTCTCCCTTTGTACCATAGCCTGGGGCAAGGCTAGGAATCATCTCATTTGTACACATTTCTCAGGAAGCATTGCCCTTTGTTGCCTGTTCAGTGGCTTGAAAACTTGGTTTCCTATATTTTGTCTGGGCTGGGATTTAGCTCAGTTGGTAGAGTACTGCGCTGCAGTCTCTGAGGTCCAGAGTTCAATTCCCAGCACCGCAAAAATGGGAGACGGACCTGGCAATCCACTCCCAAGGCAATCCCGAAACAGTCAGCCATTGAAAACCCTATGAGGGTCGCTATGGGTCGAATACCGACTCGACGGCACCCAACAACAACAACAACAACATATTTTGTCTGGACTTTTCCTGTTATAGGCAGGAAGGCACATCGGTCCTTACTATTCCTTCCTGGCTGGAAGTCCTTGAGTTCATAACTCAGATCCAGGGTATGGATAAGTCCATTCAATTAAAGGCCATTGACCTACTAAGTAAAGGATTTTGCTTATGGTTGTAGACAGGAGCTCATGATATCACTGTTTTCTTCTTCTCACCAGCTTTACCATGCCCCAAAGGCAGGTTCATGTTTATTAAAGGATTAACCATGGGGGTTTTTTGTTTTGTTTTGTTTTTTGTAGTACTGGGGGTTGAACCCAGGACCTCATGCTTGCATGCTTTGCAAGTGCTGTACCACTGAGCTGCACCCCCAGTCCATTTCTTTACTTTTTGAGACAGGGTCTCGCTAAATTACACAGACTGCCTCTGGTCTCAAATTTCCGATCCTCCTTCCTCTGCCTCCCAAATCCCTGGGATTACAGGTGCATCACCACGCCTGGCTGGATTAACCATGTTTGTTTAAGGTTCTTGGCTCTGGACTGGCTCTTTTTAAAACTACCAAATTGCGTGAACTCCCAATCATTTTCTAGGCAATGATAACGAAAGAGCTAATAGTTACTGAGTGTTCCCTGTAATGTTCTAGAGCTTTATCTATTGTCTAATTCAGTCAGGGGGCCTGCAGCGGTAGCCCTGTGGCATCCGATCCCATCAGATCTCGGAAGCTAAGCAGGGTCGGGCCTGGTTGGTACCTGGATGGGAGACTGCCTGGGAACACCAGGTGCTGCAGGCTTGGGAGAAGGACCTGGCAACCCCCTCCCAAAAAAAATCAATCTGCCATTGAAAACCCTATGAACAGCAGAGAAGCACTGACAATAGTGTTTCCCCTGTTGTACAGAGGGTCGCTGTGAGTCGGATACCGACTCGATGGCACCTAACAACAACAACAACAATTCAGTCAGGTATTTATTTATTTATTGCGGTACTTGGAGGTTAAACCTAGGCCCTGGCACATACTTTACAAGTGGTCTACCACTGCCCTGCATCCCACAGTCCATTTTTTATTTTTTTATTTTGAGTCAGGGTCTCGCAAAGTTATACAGCCAGCTCCTGTCCTTGAACTTGCGATCCTCCTGCCTCCGCCTCCCGAGTTGCTGGGGTTACAGGCTTGCACCATCACACCCGGCTTAATTCAGTCCCTATGAAGTAACGCAATGGTTCTGTTACTGTCCCCACTTTGCACCTGAGAATATTGACTCACTGAGAGTTAACGCAACTTACTCAGGAGATCACACAGATGGGAAGTGATGGTGAGCATTTGAGCCCTGAGGTCCGGGTCCAGAGACTATATGTTTAGTCAGCACACAGAACTGCTTCTAGATAAGCTCTGCTTTTCATCCAGAGAGAGGGCAGCTGAGGAAGGATCCCTCAGCTTTCGCAACAAGCATTAGGAAACCCTGTTCTGACTGGCTGGCTTTCTCATCTTTTGTCTTCCTTTTAAATAAGTTTTATTTATGCATGTTTGTATGGATGCCTACATCATGCCCATGGTTCAGTTTCACAAGATACAAGAGAATATTCCTTGAAGATGAATCTCCCATCAGCCTTTCTTTCTCCTCTCCACCCCCTAAATGCTTCCTCTGGCCCAAACTCTCTTCAGGGTTGGTGTGTCTTTTTCAAGGTCGACTTCATGCGCAAAAGCTTAGAAATAACCTTGCCTTTCATTTAACAAGTTATGTTCAGGTCATCCCATAATAGTACATATACTGTAAGAGCTGCTTTGTTCTTTTTAACACTTGCATAGGAGTTCGTTGTGTGGGCACATCATAATTATATACCCATTCCCCTAAAAGACTTAGTTGTTTCCAAAGTTGTGCTATTATAAACAAGGTTACCAAAAAAAAAACCCTCATTTTAGAGACATTTATATGTGTGTATAAAAATACAATTTCCCATGTGTGCAAGTATATTTCAGGATAAATTTCTAAAACTGGAATTGCTGCATCAAAGGGTTGGAGCTTCTGAAATGTCCTCCTCAGAGACTTCCAGATGTAGAGATACCCTCACAGCAGCGGGTGAGAGGATATGCCTTCCCATACTCCCCCCAGCGGAGTTTACAAAACTTTTTTGTGTGCTTGTATCTTTAAAATAAATTATAGACACCATATCCAAGGGCCACCTTTGTGAGGGATGATGGAAGTTGGTCACTGCATCTGTCTGTTAGTAAACTAAGAAACAAATGGTCAAAGATAATCCCTTTCTACTCTTCATTGGCTCAGTTCAGTCTCCTATCTGTGCCCGGGGCAGGGGACTAGAGGTAGAAGGATGTATGACATGGTCCCTGTCCCCAAGGAGCGCATGGTCTAGACTGAGGAGACCCAGAAGTAGCTATGATACGGTGTGCATTCTGCTACATATGGGTTGAGGAAAACTGGTTAATGGAACCAGGACATGTTACTAGGTATTTTAGGAAGCGTTGCCAGGGGCTCTGGATTATGTTCAACTTGGTGAGGAAGCCACTTGGTGAAGACTAGGAAGTTAACAGCTGGCGAGCCAGCGCCGGGTGGATTCTGCAAGATGAGCCTCATCCGGAGCTTGCGTCTGCAACTCCCTGCAGATTTACGGCGGCGCCGTGGGCAGGAAATCCGCCGCCTGTGATTGGAGGGCTGGGGCCGGTAGGGATAATGAACTCGGTAGTGTCGGCAGAGGTGATTGGCGGGGCCCTGCTGCAGTGAGAATGCAGACTGGATGCTCAGGTCCTCGGTGCGGGTGATGAGCGAGGACAACTGAATGACTGGGAGCTTGAAGTTGCTTCAGCCTCTATGAGAGAGAGGTCTGTTTGGATATCGCCTTTTCCTTTAAAAAAAAAAAAAATGCCAAAGCTTTGATCACCGGCCACCTGCAGAAGTGAGTTTTTATTGAAGAAGCCCAGCTGCCCCCGTTGCCAGCAGCCCTGAAGGCGGCTTTACAGTGAGCTACTTCTCAGGCCGGGCACGACAGCAGTGCTAGGGAATTTGAAAAAGCAGGAAACAGTCCCCGCGTGCAGAGCTTCCAGCCTGAGAACTCTGCAGGCAGCTGTGTAGCCGGAGACCTTTGGTATTGTGGTCACATCCCTCAAAAGTGAACAGCCACCCCCAGTGGCTCTGGAGGAAGCCGGGATGCTGCAGATGCTGTGGCATTTTCTATCTAGCCTTTTCCCCAGGGCTGGGTGCCAAGGCTCCAGAGAGGGGACCGGTCATGAAGGCAGAGGCACCCAGGCTCCTGCTCGGGGAGACCAGATGTCAAGCTTTTTGGGGAAACAGGACGGAAGGGCTGAGGCCACGGAAAAGAGACCCACCATTTTGCTGGTGGTTGGACCTGCAGAGCAGTTTTCTAAGGTAACAGCACCCTCAACAGGACTTCCTAGGTTAGGGGCTGGACTGGGATCATTTTCCTGGAGAAATCAAAAAGGGGAGGGGGCGGAAGGGAGGGCTTTCAGAAAAATCAGTTTCATTTCGAGAGCCATACAGAAGTGTTAGGCGGGGATGAAGCCCACAGATCCGGCCCAGAATCTCTCTGTGGCCAGTGCGAAAACCCATCAATGGCCTGTGAGGGCAGAAAGTTGGATTCAGTAGATTTGCCTCAGGATTTGTCAGTGTGCTTGCAGAAGGCCATTTGAAAGTAAGGGACTAACTAAAGGGTGTTGTCTTCACTCATTGAACAATACAGGGAGGACCAGTCAGAAGGGCAAGAGAGGGTGCCTTGGAAGTTTAACTGAATGGCTTGGAGCCCAGGGCAGGTTTTCTTAGCATCCTGAAGGTCACACTCCCCTTGCCTCAGTGGGACCTACTTTGTCCTCACTCTAGGAGGGAGGGGATTGGGTCACCGGAGGGGCTGGAGTCATGAGATCCTGAGGCTGGGTCCTTCCTGGAATGACCACAGCCAACCAGGACCAGCCCAGTGCTGGGCCCTTTTGTCCTTTCTGAGCCCCTAGCATAGGTTGTAGCATCCAATCCTCAGAAGAGCCAAGGTAAGTGGTAGTACCCCTATATTGTAGGCGAGGAAAGTGAGGTGCAGAAAGGTTAAGTAATTTGCCTGGAGTGAAGCAATTAAAGAGAGATGCAGCAGAGATTTAACCCCAGATCTGTCTGGAACTTTGCCCTGTGCTGCCTCATTTTCCCTTAAGAAACAAGTGTCTGACGGGGCAAATTGAGTTCTCAGGATTAGGACAGAAATAGGAAATGGGTATTTGCCTGAGATTTCTCCTGTCTGCAGTAGGAGTGACCCTGGTCGCCTCCGGAGCTTTGCTATTGAAGGAGCTTGGCTATTGAGTCTTTTCTCCCTCCTCAGCCCGAGAAGGGAAGGAGATTCTTTCCTGTGTTTGGCACATTGTAGATACCTCAGAATAAATGCCTGACTTACCTCTGGGAATCGAGAGGGACTTTTGCCGTAACAACTTTTGCAGTGGTGTGAGCGTTGACATTGAGGAGGATCCTTGCACTGTGATGAGCTGTCTGCGGTTGTCGAGAGTCTCACAAAGTCTGTGTCATGCCTGACCATGTGATCTTAATATGCTTACCTGAGTGTCGCTTCCTACCTTTCACTCGTTTTAGACAAGATTGGAAACGGGGGGTGGCACAAGTTTTTATGAGAACTTTGATCTATAGCCCTGCTTTCCTTATGGCCTGAATTAGCTGGCTGCCTTTTCAAATCACCATTTTTGACTTCAATAATTACCTGCTCCATTTCCTAGCCTCCTATGGACACCCTTTGACAGCTCTTCCCCCAGAGGATGCCTTGGGTAGGACTTCCTGTTCTCAACAGCCTAGTTCCTGGCCCACAAAATCCAGCGACCCACACATTTTACCGGCTCTGGTCCCCAGAAGGGAGACAGATTGGCTGGCTGTGTGGCGGGGGAGCCCCAAGGGGTAGATGGAGCAGTTGGTTTGATCTGAAACAAGAGAAGGCACATCTGGGCAGCATAGACATTTGAAAGCTGGTAAACTAAGAATTGAATAGTCGAGCGTTCATGCAGCGCAAGTGCATGGAAGTTGTGATCACCAAGGGCCAAGCCTTGGCCCTTCTGTCAGGAAGCAGACTCCAGAATGTTCGGGAAACCTCATAGAGCAGTTCTTTGGTTTGAATGCAGGCTCTTCGGTGCCCAGCAGTGCTCTCATCCCCCTGTGTAAATGTGTGTGTCTGTGAGTCAGAGTCCTGCAAGTTTTTATTCTAGGAACTGCTCCAGTTTTCCACTTTTATCTGCGTCTTCCAGTTGATCTGCAGTTGGGAAGGAAAGCCATGTGTCTTGGGTGGGAGGGGCCCTCACAGCATTGGAGCTTGCAAATCCTCAGGGGCTGTCTTCTCAGAGCTCAGAATCCGCTCATTGTGTGTGTAATTGCCAAGTGCCGGCAGGTTTCATTGGAAACCCGCTACACTGGGCTGTCATGGCAACCTGATCATCAAATGACGCTGCAGATACAGGAGCCAATGAGACCCGACGGCCTTGTGGGTGGGTGGGACTTGCAAGGCTCCTTCATGTATTAATATTTCTGCTTGGTCTGAGTCATTGCAGTGGAAGGCAAGATACTTTCTGACTTCATGCTAGTCTCCCAAAGGCTCTGTACCTGCCCACCTGCTTATGGGTTTTTTGGCATGCAATAGAGTGGTGGAACAAGGAAGTTTGATGGTAGCATGGGAAGATCTGCGGGTGGAAAAATGCTTGCGAGAGGAACTGCTCCCTATAGATTAAATGACATCTGATGCCATTAGATTCTAAGGGCTCTAGTGCTGTTTCCATTGTTTCCATAGACAAGTCATGGGAAAGGACATCGGAGGAGAGGAAACACGTGGATCTGGGTCACGGAGTTAGAATACGTAAAGAGAACAGAGAAGAATCAGGTGCAGCACTGCGTGCTGTGTCCAGATCTTGGAGAGTTGTGGGCTGGTGGAAAACGTCAGAAATGCAACCTGATCGTGCTTCCTCATTGTACTGCTCACATATGTGGTCAGAAGCTGTGGCGCAGAGCCGGTTTCTTCTTGTTTTGAGCTAAGGCTAAACTTACTCAAGTTCCAAGTCCATCTTTCCCACATATATACCTTCCGCCTTGCAATAGGAGCTGTTGCTTCCTGGAGGTCTTAGGATCAGGCCTCTGAGCACTTTTGGGAACTGAGCTCAAAAATCTCCTTTGGGCATTGTCAGTTTCGGGTGCTGCTTTAAGTAGATGTCAACAAGAGTGTGACCCTAGCTGTGAGCCTCAGATCTGTCCCTGGCTGACTTAGGGACTTGGGTAAATCAGGTCATCTCTCCAGGCCTATCTGTTCAACTCAGAGACTAATGGGTAACCCCAGAGGCCATCAGGGCCCCACAGTCTGCAAGTTGGGGGACAGGGCAATTACTGTGGACCCCAGGCACCTAAAGACTGGCTCAGTCTGCTGCCTTTGCCCCTTCCCCCCAGTACTTAGGGGTTGAACCCAGGGCCTCATGCATATCTTGCAAGTGCTTTACTACTGGGCTGCACTCCAGCCCACTTTTTACTTTTTTATTTTAAGTCAGAGTCTTGCTAAGTTATATTGGGTCTGCCTCTGGTCTTGAACTTGAGGTTCTATTTTCTCTTCTCTGAGTCAAAGGGATTAGCAGTGTGTACCACCACACTTGGCCTCTAATGAAGACATTTTGTGGAACACGATCACAGCAGCAAAATAAATATGTTACAAAGCTTTTAAAAAAAAAACTAATAGTGGTGGTACACACCTGTAATCCCTGTGCTTGGGAGGCTGAGGCAGGAGGATTGCAAATTTAAGACCAGCCTGACCTACATAGTGAGTTCAAGGCCAGCCTGGGCTACATGTTGTTGTTAGGTGCCGTCAAGTTGGTGTCCCACTCATGGTGACCCTGCGTATAGCAGGCGAGACAGTGTTGTTAGTGCTTCTCTGCTATCATAGGGTTTTCAATGGCTGATTGTTTTCTGGGAGTGGGTTGCCAGGTCCGTCTCCCAAGCCCACAGCACCTGGTATTCCCAGGCAGTCTCCCATCCAAGTACTAACTAGGCCCAGCCCTGCTTAGCTTCTGAGATCTGACGGGTTCAGATGCCACAGTGCTATGGCTGTAGGCCTTTGGGCTACATGGGAACAATCATAATAACAACAACAAAAAACCAGCTGATATTGGGCTTAGGGGTGTGGCTCAGTGGTAACGTATTTGCCTAACATGTGAGACCCTGGGTTCAGTCCCTAGCACCACAAAACAAACAAACAAAAAAATCCACTAGTGGAGCAGATTTGATGTCATCACTGTAAAATAACATGTTGACAGGCACATGCAGAACATTTCAGAGAACTTTTTTCAGCCAGTGTAATGAGCTTTTATAATCGAGAAAATTCCATTCTTTCTCTAGGAAACAATTTCTCTTCTTTGATAATATTTTAATAATTTGCCCTTGTGTGTACTAGGTAAGTGCTCTACTCAGCTATATCCCCAGCCCTACAATGTTTCACTTTTATTTAGTGGTTATTTTCAAATCCCTTCTCAGATTTGTTTTATACATGCATCCTAAAACTCAGTGGTACAGTTATACTGACCAAAGTTATTTGAAACTGTACCTTAGCAGGAAATGAACATCTCCAGTTGAACAACTGATTAACTCAAAATATTTGCTGGTTTATATTGGAATGACAGCAGTCTTCACTAAAAAGATGTACTTCAACAGATCTGCATCACTTACTTTAGTTTCAGAAGTGAGCATGCGCAATTTAACAAAAGAAGGCTATCATTTTAAAGATTCAAGTTTTATTTGTAAATGTGAACCTCCCTTAAAATAAGTAATAAGAACACCATCTTGGTCAGCTGGACAAAGTGCCATAAGCATCTGCCTGCAGGTGCTCAGGAAAATAGGTCCTTGTGGAGAGTGGCGTGTGTCTGTTTCTTGGCCTTAGAGGCCAGCTGAGCCCATCCACTCATCCGGGAGCTTCTGGCGAAGCCTCTACTTTGATTCTGGCAAGAGGTGAGGACCAGTACACACAAAGGTCCAAAGTAACAGCCTTCTGCCTTCTAGGACCCCGGCAGCAGAGAGAAGATGTGTTTAAAATAGCTCCAAAGCAGAACATTCTGGATTGGGCAGCTTAAGAGACAGCTGAGTGTCATGGACTTAGTGAAGGCTGAGCAAGAATCTCCCTGGATAATCCGAGGTGCCTCATCAGATCTGCCCCAGGGCACTCCAAGGCCTGCTTTTACAAATTCCAGTCTCTTGTTGTTGTTGTTGTTGTTGTTGTTGTTGTTGTTAGGTGCCATCGAGTAGGTATCCGACTCATAGCAACCCTCATAGGGTTTCCAATGGCTGACTGTTTCAGGATTGCCTTGGGAGTGGATTGCCTGGTCCTTCTCCCATTTTTGCGGTGCTGGGAATTGAACTTGGGACCTCAGAGACTGCAGTGCAGCACTCTACCAACTGAGCTAAATCCCAGCCCTCGAGTCTCTTAGGAGGGCCAAAATGTCGGACCGCTTGTTATAATCTGTTTCATAGTTTTGTACGTAGGCGCCAGCATCTTATTCTAGAAGCCTTTTCACAGGTTCTTAACAACATGCTTTGTAGGGACTTGAGAGATCCTTTTACTTTAGTTGATCCTCAAGTGATTCTTATCCATTTTTAGCCATCCCTGGAGTGAGCAGATTTAGTCTATATTAGGCAGGGGTGCACTGTAGAAGGAATGAGGGTGGGGCTGATCTCATTCTCATCTTGGTGACGTAGCCTCTTCCTCTGTAGCTCGAATCCATGGGGAAGGAATGGGGTTGGAGAATGCAAGCTGGCATGGAGAGTGGCATCCTCAGTAATGACCAGGTCTTCCCCCAAGATGTCCTCTCAACCACTCCTAAGAGGCTTGCTCTGGACGTGGGTTGCCTGGTGGAAGTCTCTGTGATCATGGAAATCCCCAGTGACTGCGCACCCGTGGCTGTGGAGCCTTTGCCATGTGGCCACGCAGCAGAGGAACTGGAATTTTAATCTCATGTAATTTCCCTTTGGGAGGTGCTTGGGATGGAACCTTAAATTACATCACCATGACAAAGTGCCTGAGAAAACACCTTGTGGGAGGAAGAGTTCCTTTGGGCTCACAGTTTCAGGGGTTCAGTCCATCATGGTGGGAGGTGTGGTGGAGCAGAGCAGCGGACAGAGGTCACGGCACTCGGCACTGGCAGGAGGCGGAGGGAAGGAGGGAGGGAAGGAGGATACGAGAAGACAAATGCCTGGGCCAGCTTCCTCCTTTTTCTCTTTTTATTCCATCCCGGTCCCCAGACTACTGGATGGTGCCGGCCACATTCAGTGTGGGTTCCCCACCTTAGTTAATCCTCCCTGGAAATGCTCTCTAAGACACACCCAAAGGTGTGCCTTACTAAGCTCCTGGGCACTTCTCAAGATTAACGTCTCAAGATTAACTATCGCCAGCCCAGGGCCTCAGCGTGCTAGGCAAGAGCTTAACCGCTTGCTTCGTTCCTCTCTCCTTTTTGGAGCCAGCTGCATAGGATGCGAAGGCCTAGAGGTGGAGAGGTGTGCCAAGTGTAGGGCACAGCAGCCTCACCAAGGGTCATTTAGCCTCTGGGCAGCTGTCTGCACTGAGGGTTCACAGTGCTGACCCTGGGGACTCTTCAGTCACGAACTCATGGCTGTAACTATAGCATACCTCAGTAGAGAACTTCACGCCGACTCTTTGTGTCGTGCAAGCCTCCCAGTTGCTCTTCAGGTAGGTCCTGTTACTGATGAGGATGTCAAGACACAGAGGAAAGAAGGTTGCCCAATGTAGTTACATCCTAGGTGGCAGAACAGGGGTTCAAACCCAGGGCAAACCCTGGAGCTCTGGGCTCCTAACTTGATACTTGCTATTGTTGATTTGATGTGATTTGATGCCCTCCCCCAATTCTACTTCTTTCGTAAGCTGGAACTCTTGGTGCCATAGGTCTCAGCCTCCACTTAGATCATTAAAGTGACCACTCCGGCCTGCTGAGCACTTATATTCATTATTTTTCTCATTGCTGGGACCAAAATTCCTGAGAGAACAGGTGAACGGAGGACAGGTTTGTCTTGGCTCATGGTTTCAGAAGTTTCAGTCTGTCGTGGTGGGGAGAGGGCGATGGAACAGAGCAGTTCACATCATTGCGGCCAGGAAGCAGAGAAAGGTGAATACAGAAAGAGGCCAGAGCAAGATACAGCCTCCAGGGACAAGCCCGCAGTGACCTGCTTCCCCCAACTCGGCCTCACCTCCGGCTCTTCCCTACCTCCCAACAGTGCCATCATCTCATGAACCCATCAAGGGATTGATCCATTCTTGAGGCCAGAGCCCTCATGATCTAACATCCCTGGAGACACCCTCACAGACACACCCACAGGGTGCCTCGCTAATCCCCTAGACATTTCTCGGTCCCAATCGACAGTCAAGACCAACCATCACAGTGCTGGTCCCCACACAGAAGGCCGCCCTCGAACATCAGCTGAGTGTGGGATTGCTGAGGGTGATGAGCCACACGGCCCAGAGCCGTGTTCCCTTTCCAGCCTGCTCCAGTCTGCCCCTCCGCAGCCCCTGACACCCTTTCCAGTCAGCCCAAGGCCTGCAGCGTCCTGTGGTGTGCCTTCTGCATACCTGCTTTCCATCCCATTTCCATGCTGGACTCTTTCCCAGCAGGGTTTGTTTTTACACCCTGGAGCCCACCAGACCACAGAACAATTAAAAGGGCTTCCCCAGAGGTCCTCCAGAGCCGGGCCTTCATTGCACAGTTAGTCCCCTGCCTCAGGGTTCTCCCACCCCAAGGGCGTCACTGTTAGGACCTTCTCTTCCAAAGGGCCTCACTCTCCCCCCACCCCGTGCTGTGCATTGGAGTGGACATCTGCCACGCGGTCTATCCAGCATCTCTTCTCTTCTCTCCACCCCTAACCCTTTTTTTATCTTGATACAGGGCCTCACTGGGTAGACCAGCCTGGCCTTGAACTGGTGATCCTCCTGTCTCAGCTCCTAAGTGCTAGGTTTCAGGTGTGCCTGTCTCATTAATTAATTAAGTTTTGGAAAGGCCTGCAGATTGAGCAGGAAAGTTCTAGGACCGAAAGCTGTGACCATACGGAGGTTTCAAGTGTTCTGAGCAGAGGTGGGCTTTGACTGTGGGTGTCACGGGAGGCCTCAGCTGACCCACAGTGGTGCTTCTGGGGAGCCCGTTAGCAGAGAACTTTACGCCACAGTGTCGCCTCTTCCCAGCTCCATCATATCAGCTCCTTGGTGCTTTTGGGACCCCCGGGGACGTGAGCACCCCTGCTGGAGTAGGCTGGCTGGTAAGTGTTCACGCTGCCTAGTGGCCTGGAAGTGGTTTCCAGGCATTGGGTGCGTGTGGGCCTTGCAGATCTGGGGGCGCTGTAGAGCAGGAGCCAGCCAGAACAGTAGCTCAAAGGCAGGGGCTCAGCCAGTCCTGCAGGATGAATTATTGTTAGGGTCCAACTCATAGTGACCCTATGTACAACAGAATGAAACTGTACCACACCCGGCATTATGTCAGTGCTTCTCTGCTATTCATAGGGTTTTCCATGGCCAGTTGTTTCAGGATTGCTTCAGGAGTGGGCTGCAACCTCCTTCTCCCATATTTGTGGTGCTGAGGATCAAACCCTGGGCCTCAGAATGCAGTGCGAGCACTCTACCAGCTGAGCCAAACCCCAATCCCACAGGATGAATAGCAATTCATATTCTAGGGTGGCCGGGGACCTGACTCTCAGGCTCCTATCTCACAGCTGCCCAGGGTCGGTTTTCAGGGAGCATTGATTCAATCTCTACATCCGCTGCATTTTCTGTTGGGAATGATTTACCAGGGGGAGCAAAATGTTGTATGGCCTGACGCACTTGGGACCTTCTGCGGAAATAGGCTGTAGGCCATTTGTTTATTTGGAGGAGTTGGCAGCCAGAGGGTGAAGGTTTGTTTGGGCTGGGCACTGACAACCCGGGGCAGAGCCTGTGCCCCGGCTCCAACAAGAGTTAACTGCAGGGAGAGGTGACGTCAGTGCTGATCTTTGCTCCTCTGCTCTTGATTAACCTGATGCCACCGGCTCCTGGGGGCCTGTGCTCATTGGCTGCTGGTCGCACTTACAGTGGGCGGATTTCTTTTCAATTAAGTAAGAGGGCAGGGCGTAAGCAGCCAATGACAACCGAGGCCGGCATATCTTGCTCGAGTTTCCCGGACTGGGCCATTCCCCATTCTTGACGCTGCCGGCACTAGCGCCCTCCCGGTGGCAGCTGAGCCCCTGACCCCCAGCATGCTCTGCCTGTGCCTGTATGTGCCGCTCATCGGCGAGGCCCAGACCGAGTTCCAGTACTTTGAGTCCAAGGGGCTACCGGCCGAGCTGAAGTCCATCTTCAAACTCAGCGTCTTTATCCCCTCGCAGGAATTCTCCACCTACCGCCAGTGGAAGCAGGTCCGTGCAGGGAGCCCGGCGGTGAGGGGCAGTGGGTGGGCAGGCAGGAAGGGAACGGGCGAGTGGCTGGCATCAGGGTTGGCAGGCGGGTCTTTTCCCCTGCCGGCATGGGGCTGCAGCTAGCAGAAGGCCTGTGACGCTGGAGTGACTGGCTTTCATGTGACCTCCCAGGAAGGCTGGCATTGTAGGGAGGCACAGGCACGTGTGGGAGACGGAATCTTTCGGAAGGCAGCCCTTTGGCTAAAGTGGGGCCTTCTGAGCCGTCCAGCGGCTAGAGGCCAGGAACACACAGGATGGAGAGGCCCAGAGACTCTCTTTGGAGGCTGAGGGCTGGAGCTGGGCCCCGAACCCTGGGTGTGGAGGGGAGCAGAAGGGGGGCAGCTTCCCTGCTTTGCCTTCTCTACCCACAGCCGTCCCTGAGCAGCAGGGAGGCAACAGGGATCCTGACCCATTAACGATGGGAAACTGGGCCGTGGGGGTCTCCTGCCTCCTGGGCTGCTTTGTTCACCAGATTCCACGTGCCGGCAATAATTTGCGTATCCGGGAAGGAGAGAGAAGGGAGACTCGGTGGTTTTGAGGTCGAAGCAAGCTCGTTGAGGATATCGGCACATTGGCTATAATGGGCACAGTGTTGGGTGATCTGCCACAGGGTGCATCCCAATAGTGTGTAGACCACCTTGGCGGCCTGCAGCCAGAGGACCAGAGGGCTCCTTGCATAACGTTCGCTTCCTCCCTACATGGCCTGTAGACTTTATTTCACTCCTGCTAGAAATCAGGGGTGGTGGCCCCATGTGTAATTTCTTCCACCCTTGCCTGAGAGTGCAGATGGTAACAGGAAATTAACCTAACCCCAATAGCAGGAAAAAACATGTGCTCACATAGGGCCCACATGCCAGCCACACCCCACACGCTACTTTTTTGAGCATGTTGGGTCCTAGGATATCTATCCAGGCCTCAGCCCCTGTATAAGGTTCGGGTGTCATCTAAGAGGGAGGGAGACAGGATTGTCACCCTCTGAGCGCAGGCTAGCCAATGGCCGCTTGGCTTAGAAGACTCTGGACTAGCGTATTGATTGTGGGTAGTAAATGTATTTCTAATGGAACACAGGGAGCGTTTGACTGGTCTCCTTAGGAGAGTCCCAGCTCTGTATTCAGGGTGTTACTGAGTTGGGGTGACTCGTGTTTGTCCCCCACCTTCTTGAGATTAATCTTTGGGGTGGCAGCAGGATTTGTAGGCAGGTAGCTCAGGAGCCCTGACAGGCCTGTCTGGAATCCCAGCCCCCTACTTCCCTGGCTGTGTGACCTCATGTGAATTCCTGTTTCCTGCTCTGTAACATGCGGGAAACAATAGCCGCTCCCCTTCCTAGAGCCTTTGAGAAGACTCAGTAAAACATTTGGCATGGCCCGGGGCCTATGCTAAGTGCTCAGGAGGTTGTCCCTCCTCTATGGAGACGTTGCAGCTGCTGAGTATCCAGCACTGACAGCCGCTGAGCAAAGGCCAGCTGCAGACTTTCGGAACATCGTGGCCAAGGAACAGGGTCTCTAAAGCCTTCCCTGGTCCCTAACCTATGCTCGGTAGAGCTGCCCTGGCTGCCAGTGCCTGCTCGAGAGACTCAGGGTTGGTTAAATTACCCGGCATCCCTGAGACCAGGCCTGACAGTGCCAGGGAGCACATACCCCTTTCGCAGCCTGCGGAGTATTTCCTGGCAGTGTTTCTGCCAAGTAGGCATTGCCCTGTACCTCTGCCCTGGCCGCCACATTTTTCTTGGGGCAGCGCCACTGTAGGGGCTGGAAAGAGCCAGCAGAGGTTTCTGAGAGAATCTGGATTCCAAGGCCATCCCCACCGCTCAGCGAGGAGCCCAGGGCTGAGGCTGGGCACCCGGGATGGCCCTGCAGGGGTGCCAAACAGCTGACCTTGGCTGTGTAACAAGCTGGTCTTGGGAATGCTTGGAAGGAGCAAGCGCCAGGCTGCCCTGCTGGCCTTTGTCATTGCTTGGCTTCAGGCCAGCCCTTGGGGCTCTAAGTAGTGGCTCTGGCATGTGTGTAAAGTGACATGGCAGGGTTCTTCTAGGCCTGTATATCCGCAGGAGTAGAACAAAAGCCTCTTGGGTCATTGGGGTGACCTTTGTTCATGGCTTAGTGCCGTTGATTGCTGGGAAAGGGTGCCCACCAGGGCAAGAAAAGGCTGGTGCATGGGCAAAACGACACATGCTTACTTTTGCTCTCTAGAAAATCGTGCAAGCTGGTGACAAGGACCTCGATGGGCAGCTGGACTTTGAAGAGTTTGTCCATTACCTCCAAGACCATGAGAAGAAGCTGAGGCTGGTGTTTAAGAGTCTGGACAAAAAGAACGATGGTGAGTTTGGCCTTCGAGCCCCAGCCGGCTGGGCCCACGGCCTTTCCGCAGGCCCAGCCCTGCTCACGGCCCGTGTTGTCACAGGACGGATTGACACGCAGGAGATCATGCAGTCCCTGCGGGACCTGGGCGTCAAGATCTCCGAACAGCAGGCAGAAAAGATTCTCAAGAGGTGAGTTGGGCCCCGGCCACCTCTGTGTTCAGCGTGGTGACAGGCTCTTGGACTAACCCGTGGCGCTCTTCACTGTCCTCACCTGCTTCCCTGACGTGAGCTTCGAGGGCTTGCAAAGGATGGATAAGTAGCCTCGCCCCAGGTTTGCAGGCCAGCTCCCATTTAAAGAGCCCCAAATCTGGAATCACGCCCATTCGCTAGTGGCCCATGAAGAGAAAAGACTAGCGGAGGGGACTTCAAGTAGGTGGAAGGTGAAGAGAAGGGGCTCGTACCATGTGTGGCCTTGGACGTGGGGTGGGCTTCCTGCCCTCCCGTAGGCTGCTCTTCACGTGATAGGCAGATGTGCGCCTGACGGACACACACTGGTGAGCAGGGGTTGCCAGGAAACCATCCAGAGTAGCCTGAGAGTTTCTTCCGAAGGCTGCCCCGGTAGCCGCCCCTGCGCCTATCCCCGAGGGGCTCCCCTCGTGCCGTGCTGCCCCGGTGTCTTGGGTGTGTGCTTGCTTCACTAACGTCTGCTCGGGGCACTTATCGCTGTTGTCTCTCCTCTCTCCTCTGCATCCTCTGTCTGTCTGTCAGAATACGAACGGGCCACTTCTGGGGCCCTGTCACCTAGTAAGTATGTGTGTCGCCCCCGGTGACCGCCTCCCTCCCTGACTTCCATGCCTGATCAGAACGGGACTCTTGTGGGCCGGTATATTGCTGTTTTGTGCAAAAGGGGGCGTGCAGGTGCCTTCTGTGGTTTCCTTGGTGGCCACGGCACCTGCCCTCGGCCTGTCCGGGAGGTGGCCCATGTGGCTGGCAGGGGGGCGTGATCACACGTGGCTGACCGTGTCGCTCCCTCGCAGCATGGATAAAAATGGCACCATGACCATCGACTGGAACGAGTGGAGAGACTACCACCTCCTGCACCCCGTGGAGAACATCCCCGAGATCATCCTGTACTGGAAGCATTCCACGGTGAGCCCCGCCCCGCCCCGCCTGCTCCCAGTCATCCTGTCCTCCTCCCAGGTGGGGGACGAGGGGGCAGGGATCCTGGCTACCCCCTCTTCAGCAGTGAAACTGCCCCCTCCTGCCAGCCCAGGAGCGCCAGCCACATGTTCTCCCCGCTTCCCACACACTGACGAGCCTGAAGAGCCCGGCTCTTCCCCAGGCCCAAGGCGTCCCTTGCCAGGAGTGCCTTCCTGTCCTCACACGCCACCCGCCCTTCACGGCGCATCCTGTGTCCCTTTCCTCTGATGCTTCTTGCTCTGCTTAGGAGAGTCCCCCATCCTTTCCTGGGTTTTGTGTCCTTTCTCTCCCTGGCAGAAATAACACCCCCCCCATGGGGGCCCCATACTTTCCCCCACCGTCGGTGTGGCGCCACATGCAGAAATGCAGGCCTGCGTTGACCTGCCTGGCTGAGCCGCCCCTGCTGTGCAGTCCTGTCCAGCCTGTGCCCACAGTGCCAGGCCAGGGCTTCTGGGGTAAAAGTAAGTGGTTCAGAGGAGCTGGCCCCTGTCTCTGGCTCGTAGCCCTGGGTCAGAACAGAGCTGGCTGAGACCAGCCACAAAGAGAAAGTGTTACGCAGGCAGGGCAGTGCCCTGTTTGCTGAGGCCTTACATAATGTTCTGCCAGCAAGATCCAGTTCCAGGATTTGTACCCCTGACTTGATCCTTTCAGTCCAGCCAGCCTGGCGGTCCTCACCAAAAGGCCACGTGAGCTGGCTTTGAAAGGGCTGTCCCAGAGGGTTTTTGTTCTGTTTTGTTTTATTTATTTATTTATTTATTTATTTATTTATTTATTTTTTTTTTGGTACTAAGGGGTTGAACCCAGGGCCTCACGCATGCTTTCCAAGTGCTCTACCACTGAGTTGCACTGTGAGCCCATTTTTTGCTTCTTCAGACCGGGTCTCACTAAACTGCACCAGCTGCCTCTGGCCTCGATCTTCCTATCCTCCTGCCCCGGCCTCCCCAGTCACTGGGATGACAGATGTGAGCCACCGCGCCCACCTTGTCCTGTGGCTCTGTAACTCTTCTTTTCAGCTCTGCTCCCCTCAGCTCTCTTACCTGGGCTTCTCCAGGACATAAACAAGGCCAAGAGCTTTGCCACAGTCACACTGTGATAAGAGGAGCCTTTGTGCTTCCTACTCATAGTCCCTGCTGTGTGGTCCTCAAGAGGGCAGACGGCAGTGGCCATCGCCAGCCTGCCGCCGGCGAGGCCACGTGTCCTGAGTGAGCTCAGTTATGGCCCTGGTCTTCCTCACAGATCTTCGATGTGGGTGAGAATCTGACGGTCCCTGATGAGTTCACCGTGGAGGAGAGGCAGACAGGGATGTGGTGGAGACACCTGGTGGCCGGAGGTGGGGCGGGGGCTGTTTCCAGGACGTGCACAGCCCCCCTGGACAGACTCAAGGTGCTCATGCAGGTAAGCAGGAAGGTGGCCTTCATTGGTTGGTTGGCTTCCCCTCCTTTCCTGTGGCTGGGGCCCTGCTTGGCTCAAACCCTTTTTTCTTTCCTTCCTTCCTTCCTTCCTTCCCTCCCTACCAGTACTTGAGAGTTGACCCCAGGGCCTCACCCATGCTAGGCAAGTGCTCTACTACTAAGCTGCACCTCAGCAGCCCCGTTTTTAATTTTATATTTTAAGACAGAATCTTGCTAAATTGCACAGGCTGCTTCTAGCCTCCAATTTACAATCTTCCTGCCTCGGCCTCCTGAGTACCTAGGATAACATGGTTCCTGGTTAACCCAAACTTTTCTAACCCAGCAGTAAATTCAGTTGAAATTACTGCTCCTACCAGGGTACCAGAAGATCTAGACCTAGGTGACCTTTTGTGCACAGCTGATCTAAATTTATCTGAAGCACTTAAGCCAGGCATCGCCTTACATAGGCGAAGCCAGAAACACCCAGAGCGTAGCAGGAACTGAGCGGTTTCTTTAAGCACATCCCGAATAGCGTGCCCTGTGGGGGGCAAGGTGAGCAGGTCCTCTGACCCAGATGCCAGCAGGAAGCCTCACCCTTCATCTGGCCAGGTGCTCCACCCCGTATACACAGGGCAGATAAGCGCATCTGATGTCAGGCGGCATTGTGAAACGGCCCACATGAGGACACTCTAGTGGACTTTGATGTCTGTCTGAACAGCGACCTGTCATACCTACGTCCCTTTGCAGCACCTAGCACTTTTGTGCCAGGAGCCCTGCTCAGAAAAAGCATCACCATTCCCCACCCCACCCCCCTGCCCTGTCCTCCTGAGACCCCGTTGGAATAAATGGGCAGGTGGGATCTACCCATGTCCTCTGGAAAGAAAGGGAGCATAGTGGCTCTGGGAGAAGAGCCCTAGCCTTGGACTCTGCCCCAGCTCCCGGCTGTGTGACCTCAGGCAGCCTCTGCCTTCCATGGGCCTTCCATGGCCTCCGTGGGAAGAAGGGGTTTGAACCATCGCCTCATCAGTTTGTTTATAACGGCATTCCTGAATGCTATAGAGAGGAAAGGGCTGGGATTTAGCTCAGTTGGTAGAGCACTGCGCTGCAGTCTCTGAGGTCCTGAGTTCAATTCCCAGCACCGCAAAAATGGGAGAAGGGCCTGGCAATCCACTCCCAAGGCAATCCCGAAACAGTCAGCCATTGAAAACCCTATGAGGGTCACTATGAGTCGGATACCGACCCAATGGCACCTAACAACAACAACAGAGAGGAAGAAAGTCCTTGGGTGAAATGATCCAGCGCCTGGGGTGCGTTAGGGGTAAAACAGCGACCCCTGTTGTGATCATGCTTGAAGCCGAGGACGGCATCATGGAGGCACACTGTGTAATTTCCCCTTTTTTGGTTTTTTATTATCATTCTGTTTTTGCACACATTTGGACATTTTTCATCATGGAAAGCTCAGTTCTTAACAAAGTTTAAAACGTGGTTCTCCTGGAGGTGTTCAGCGTAGTGTCAGCGCCCGGTAGCTGCCCAGTGCGCTGTAGTTGAATCTGAATTAGACTTAGCCGTGCTTGATTCTCCGGATGCCGCCTTAGTCTTCAAGTTCCCGACAGGGAAGAGCCTTCCTGGTGGTCCTGAGAAGAGGTCCCCCTCTGGGTGGATGAGGGCGCCCTCCACCCTGGCGATGCCTCTGACCGCTTGTTCTGTCTCAGGTCCATGCCTCCCGCAGCAACAACATGTGCATTGTGGGCGGATTCTCCCAGATGATTCGAGAGGGGGGCGCCAAGTCCCTGTGGCGGGGCAACGGCATCAACGTCCTCAAAATCGCCCCTGAGTCAGCCATCAAATTCATGGCATACGAGCAGGTGAGGAGCCAGTCCTTGTACGCGAGAGGCCTGGGCCTGACCCCAGCTCCACCACTGGTGCCACTTTGAGCCATTCCTTTCCACCTCTGGGCAGTAGAAAGTGGCCAGGGTCACCGGGTGTCAGCAAAACTGATTGGCTCCCAAGGCAGGGCAGGGGCGGAGCAGGTGCATGGCCTCCAGATGCATGGATTGGTTCGTTTGCTCCTTGTAGATCAAGCGTCTAGTTGGTAGTGACCAGGAGACACTGAGGATCCACGAGAGGCTTGTGGCAGGATCCCTGGCCGGGGCCATCGCCCAGAGCAGCATCTACCCGATGGAGGTGAGGGGCCCTCGGGTCCTGGTGGGCGGTGCACGTGGGGTTTGGGTGCCAATGCGAAGGGGCAGTGCTCACGCTCCCCGCCACCCTCACTGCAGGTTCTGAAGACCCGGATGGCCCTGCGGAAGACAGGCCAGTACTCGGGCATGCTGGATTGCGCCAGGAGGATCCTGGCCAGAGAGGGTGTGGCCGCTTTCTACAAAGGCTACATCCCTAACATGCTGGGCATCATCCCTTACGCCGGCATCGACCTGGCCGTCTATGAGGTGAGGCCCTGTAAAGCAGCAGAGAGTTTCAGCCCCTGCCTCCACCCCACGTCCTCCCTTCCGTCTGGCTCCCTGACGGAGGTGGCCAGGACGCTCATGTGCTTACTGCAGGGGGTTCCTGGGCTCCTGTCCCAGACCCCACAGGTGATCCCAGCACACATCAGCCCTTGAGGGTTCACAGGCCCCCCTCCACCATACCGAAGTAGCCAGGCGCCGGGGAGGACGGGGTGTTCTTTCTGCCTCTCCCGCCTCCGGCCTCCCTGACCTAGCCAGGAATCCCTAGTGACAGCAGAAACAAAGGGCAGGCAGGCCAGGAGCTGGGCAGGGCCCAGGCCAAGCGAGTCAGGTGACGGCAGCCTCAAGGATGCCATGTGACAGGGATCCAGTAGCTGTCCCAGCCCCAGCGTCGCCCCGCTGCCCAGCTCTTCTGGGGCTCACCCCCCCGCCCTTGCTTCCCCCCGCCCCAGACGCTCAAGAACACCTGGCTGCAGCGCTACGCGGTGAACAGCGCCGACCCTGGCGTCTTCGTGCTCCTGGCCTGTGGCACCATCTCCAGCACTTGTGGCCAGCTGGCCAGCTACCCTCTGGCTCTCGTCAGGACCCGGATGCAGGCGCAAGGTAAGTGAGGGCGGCCCCAGGCCAGCCCCCCGTCTCTGGGCAGGTTGGGGGGGCCGACGGAAGGCGGCTGACCACCGGCCTCTCTCCTGCAGCCTCCATCGAGGGCGCCCCAGAGGTGACGATGAGCGGCCTCTTCAGGCAGATCCTGCGGACCGAGGGGGCCTTTGGGCTGTACCGGGGGCTGGCCCCCAACTTCATGAAGGTGATCCCCGCCGTGAGCATCAGCTACGTGGTGTACGAGAACCTGAAGATCACCCTGGGCGTGCAGTCGCGGTGACGGGCCCGGCGGACTCTGCGATCCCGGGCGGCAGCCCGGGGTGACCGCCATCTCATTCTGTGAATGTGCCAACACTAAGCTGACTTAAGCCAAGCTGTGAAACCAGGGACGGGCCGAGGGGGAGGCGGAGGGGTGTGGGCAGGGCCCGGGGGTCAGCAGGACCCAGGCTCACCCTAGGGACCGGATGTGTCCTGCAGTGCCTGCCAGGTCTCGAGCTTGGAGGCCTTGCAGCTGGACCTCCCTCTGGCCCGCTGTGCACTCCTGCACCCCTTCTGCATCCTTCCCCGCCCCGACTGGCTGTGCTAGGAGGAGGGCCGCCAGCCCACCCCAGCCCTGCCCCCTCAGTGCCGGTGAGAGGCTTCTGCCTGCCCCTCTCGGTGGGCTTTGTGCTGCAATGCCAGAGGGGTCTCGCTCTCATGCCCACCCCTTCTGAGCTCCCCAGCAAGGGGCCCGAACGCGCATGGCTTTGCAGAAGGCTTGTGCCGCGGCCTGGAGCCCAAGGGCCTCTGCTGGCTGCTTGAGCCTTGAGTCTTCTGACCTGCCTCCAGACCGTAAGGGCTGGCACCGGCTCAGAACCAAGCTCATTGTCCCGCTCTGTGGCATGAGGGCGGGGCGGGGCCGCTGCCCTGGTGAGAGAAGAAAAAGGTGCTGAAGGCCTTAATTATGTCCTGCTAGGAAAAAGATTTTGTTCAGAAAGAGAAGCTGGACAAACGTGCGCGTTTATGCTTCCGGAGAGTAGGCAAGGGAGGGGGAGTTGGGCTGCATTAACGTCTGGGTCTGAGCCCCAGGGATGTATGTCCAGTCCCGACAGGGCCCAGGGGGACCAGCCTCACATTCCACCCACGCACCGTATCACACTGCTCGGAGCCTATTTATTTTGTATTTATTTGAACAGAGTTATGTCCTAACTATTTTTATAGATTTGTTTAATTAATCGCCTGTCATTTTCAAGTTCGTTTTTGTATTCCTATTTATGTTTGTGCTTGATTGTACCTTCCCGTCACCACCTGGCGGGGGTGTGGAGAAGAGATGGAGGGGTGGCCACAGAGCACCCCTTCCTGCTGCCCACGTGACATCACGTCCAAAGAAATTCCTCTCAGACTGGAAACAGGAGGAAAGGCCAGGAAGGACAGATCCTGGCCTCAGAGAGCACATTCCTGGCAGGCTGGGGTGCAGCTCCCCCCCCCCTCGCCCCCTGGAAACTTAAGGTCTCAGGGTTGGATGGGTGGGGCCAGTGGGAGACACCTCAGCAACGTGGAAGACGGAGATCCAGATCCTTTCTCAGCCCGGGAGGATGTTTTTATTTCACCCTTTTTGAACGGCAAGGCAGTGAGGTGCCGCTCACTGTGAATTTATGGGAGGGGTGGGGGGCGAGAGGACAGGAGGGCTGACTCCCCGCCCCCAATCTGTGACGTCAGCTTCCTCCTGGGCCTCTGCTGCCCTCGCTGGTCAGCTGGCCACTCGACAGTTGCACCTCTGTTCCCCCAGAATGGCCCGATGAGGAAATCTTCAGTAGGAGCAAAGATCAATGCAAAAATTATTGTTATATATAAAAATATATAGTTATGACTGGAATTTTTCCAAAAGCAAATTAAGAGAGAATTGGAAGTTGTCATTCAAAACAGCCTTCTAATAAAGTTGTTTCAAACCTGGTGATGGAGCCAGTGTTTTTCTGATCTGGGCTTGGAGGTTTGGGGCGTCTGCATGTTAGATAGTGAGTCCATTTTTTTCACACAATGCCTCGGGGGGTAGCTACCTACTCAGCTTCAGTGGGTGTTCATTGGACCTGGGGTGCTCTGACAAGGTCCCCAGTGCCCTGAGTTGCCTCAGTCCTTCCTCAGCTCTCTCCTGATTCTGGCCATCTAGGGCGGGTCACTCCTTCCTGCTGAAAGTGCCATTTCCTGTGGCCTCCAGACACCTCTGGGTTTCTCTCTGCCTGGCCAGCCCAGCTGCTACCCTTCAGACTGACAGGTGGTTCCTGCCCGTCTCGGTGACTTACAGATGCTTTGAAGGCCCAGGGCAGCCTCACACCTGTCCTCTTCATCTACCTCTTCGCATCTCATCTCACTCAGGGTGACTTTAAAGAGCTATATTTAGATGACCCTCGCTTTGTAGTTGAGCTGACCCAGGTGCCTCTGCACAACCTCTCCACTTCACCAGCTGACAGCCATCGCCACTATCATGTCCAAGGCCACCCTCCCAGCTGTCCCTCCAGATCTGCTTCTCTGTCTTTGTCATCCCAGCAAACGGCGGCTCCTTCTAGTAACTTGCGCCAAAAGCCCTGGAATCAGCGTCCTTTCCACATTTCCCTCTCGTCTTACCTCAGGCCTCCAGCAAATGCTGTCAGCTCTGCCTTCACGCACATCTGATCCAACTACTGATGACCCAACCGCTGGTAAAGGCAGTGCCATTTCTTACCTGGGCCCTCGCGGAAGCTTGCCAGCTAGTCTGCCCTGCTTCCTCCACTTCATGTTAGAACCAAGCCACCCTTCCAGGCCCTAAACACTTTAGCTCATGTCACTCAGAACCCTCTAGGGAGGGATTAGGCCACAGGCTGGGAGAAAGCCCTAGTAGTACGTGTCCTCTAACACAGTGGTCCCCAGTCTTTTTGGCCCAAGAACCAGTTTCATTGAAGACAGTTTTTCCACGGACCAGAGGCAGAGTTCAGGCTGTAATGCAAGCAATGGGAGGGGCTGTAAATACAAGTGAAATTCCTTCTCCTGCCTTCCACTCCCCTCCTGCTATGCAGCCCAGTTCCTAATGGTCATAACCCCAAGGGGTTGCGGCCCCTACTCTAACAGCATCCAGAACTCCTGGAACCCAAGAAGCCAATTGAAAACTGATACTTCACAAGGAGGATAAATGAATGGCCAATAGAAGTGGAAGAGCTTAGAACCCCTAGTTGTCAGGGGAGTACAAAACCATCCTGGGATGCCGGGACACACACAAGATCGACCACAATCGAAGGCCACGGCCCCAAGTCCGCTGAGAATCTGAAGCAACCGTACTGCTCAGATGCTGCTGACAGCAGATAAAATATTAACCATCTGGGGAAAGTATTTCTAGTAACATTAAATGGACATTGGCCTTACTGTTAGGTGCTGTTGAGTTGGATCCGACTCAGCGACCCCATGTACAACAGAACAAAACAGTCCCCAACACTGTGCCAGGCCCACAGTCATTTTTATGTTTAAGCCCATTGTTGCAGACATTGTGTCAGTCCATCTAGTTGAAGGTCTTCCTTTTTTCGTTGACCTGCCACTCTACCAAACATGATGTCTTTCTCCAGGGATTGGTCCCTCCTGACAATATGTCCAAGATACATAAGACATAGTCTAGCTATCCTTGCTTCCAAGCTCTCCTGTTGCACTTCTTCCAGGACAGAGATCTTCTGGTTCTTTTGGCAGTCCATGGCGTATTCAATATTTGAGTCCAGCATCATAATTCAAAGGCATCGATTCTTCTCCTGTCCCCCTTTGTCACCATCCAGCTTTAACAAGCTAGGACATTTGCCTTGTGGCCCAGTAATTCTGCCCTCTAGTGTTTCCCCCCCGTGCTCTACATGAAAACAGGCTTGTAAAAATGACTCCTAATAACCAGGCAAGGTGGCTCACCTGTGATCCCAGCACTTGGCGGCTGAGGCGGGATGATTACAAGTTGATGGCTGGCCGGGGCTACATGGTGAGACCCTGTCGCAACAAACCAAACTTGTGGATGGCTCATAGCCTCATTCACAACAGCCAGAACCGGACACCACGGCAGATGGCCATTATCAGGGAAAAGGGACGCAGAAACTGCCGCATCCATGCGTTGGGAGGCTACCAGACAGTAAATGAGAACACATTACTGAAACCAGGCAACAGGGTGGATGTTAAAACTACAGAGAAGCCAGGCGCAAGAGTAAGTGTGCCAGGTGAGTGCCCATCACCCTCTTCCAGCACGGTGGCTGCCTCTGGGGGCAGAGATGCTGGCACCAGGGGGAAAGTGGGGTGCATTGGCCAAAATTCATTGCACTCTATGCTTCGGGCCACATGCGTGTCACTCCGGGAATTGTGCCTAGATGAGAAACTAGGCGAGGACCCGTCCAGTGTCAACGCTGCCCTGGGTGACCCGCGCGCCCGTAACGTGACCAAGGCAGGTTTCCAGGAAGCAGTGAAGTTTGTTTTCAGCTCCCGCTTGCTCAGCCTGCCAGTGCTGGGCCTCACTGGAAGACGTGGGGCCCCTGAGCTCCGGGGGGGCACCTTCTGGTAAACTGCAGAGAGGACATTAAGTCAATGTCCCCTTTCACACCTCACTTTTGGTTCTTTTTTTTCCCCTAATGCTACAAGTTTCAGCCCCCCCTCCTCAAAACCTCACTGTGCCTTTTGGTTCCCTTCCTGGCCCCTCCTCCAGCCCCGTGGGCCGCCCAGGGCCCGGCATCACCAGCTTGCCCTTTGTCCCCTCCCCACCTGTGGACTCTGTCCCCAGCCAACCTGTTTCTCCTCCTTTGCTTTGCTGCCACATCACCTCCTGACGTGGTGGAGGGTTTTTGTTTGTTTGGCTTTTTTCCCCATTGAGCAAGGTTTCCTTCCCTGTGTTGCCCAGGCTGGCCTCAAACTCCAACACTCCAACGACCCTCTGCCCTCAGCCTCCCCAGTGCTGGGATTACAGGCACCTGGCTTTTTCCTCCTGACATTTAGTTGCTTTCTGCCCACTTCCCCAGGAGAGGTGAGGCCTTTGGGAGGGGATATGTCTGCAGTTGTCTCTCCAGTGACTGTGACTACCTGGTGCACAAAGCACCCGATCACTCTGGCCTCCTGATGGCTCTGGGCACCAGGGGGACAGGCGGGGTGGCTGCGGGGATGGTGTGAAGCAGCTCAGGGAAGTGGCCAGGGGCTCTGACATGCCGAGGCTGTAAGGAAGGCATGGAGCCTGCCCAGGTATGGAACTGGCATATATCACTTACACTGGGTTGAACAGTCTCCCCCTTAAATTTATGTCCATGCAGAACCTCAGAATGGAGCCTCACTGGCAATAGTATTGTTGCAGCTGTAATCAAATTAGGATGAGGTTGATTGAGGTCTTTTAGAACAGAAGCAACAGAAATAAAGACCAAGTGTGCACATAACAGTCAAGGTCTTAGTGGGACTACAGCTCCTGACTGCGCATGTCTGTCAGTTTGCCCTACTGCTTGAGTGTTGCTGTGATTCTGAAAGCTATACCACTTGTGTTACAGATTCCAGCAAGGTCACTCATGATGGACAAGTTACAGCTGAGTTTCCCAACCAAGAAAAGACTAGGGAGTAGGACCTGGCAGCCCACTCCCAAAACAATTAGCCATCAAAAGTCCTATGCCTAGCAGAGAAGACTGTCAGATATAGTGCCGGAAAATTAGCGCTCCCAGATTGGAAGGCACTCAAAAGCCAACTGACTGGAAGAGATCCATATTTGGGCCTATTCCCCAGAAAGGGGATCCAACTGAATGTGGAAACTATCAAGCAATATCATTAATATCACACGCAAGAAAAATTTTGCTAAAGATCATTTAAAAGCAAGTGCAGCAGTATATAGACAAGGCATTGCCAGAAAATCAAGCCAGAATCGGAAGAGGTCATGGAAGCAGGGACATCATTGCTGGTGTCAGATGGATATTAGCTGAAAGTAGAGAATACCAGAAAGATGTTTATGTCTTATCTACTATGCAAAGACATAATGACTGTGTGGATCATAACAAGTTACGGATAACACTGCAACAAATGGGAATACCAGAGTACCTGATTATACTCATGAGCAATTTGTACACGGACCAGGAGGCAATCGTTCAAACAGAACAAGGAAACATTGCCTGGTTTAAAGTCGAGAAGGGTATGTGCCAGGCTTATATCTCTTCATACATATCTTGTCAATCTCTATGCTGAGCAAATAATCTGAGAAGCTGGACTTTATGAAGAAGAATGTGGCATCAGGATTGGAGGAAGACTCATTAACAACCTGTGTTTTGCAGATGACACAATTCTGCTTGCTGAAAGTGAAAAGGATTTGAAACATTTACAGATGAAGATCAAAGAACATAGCCTTCAGTATGGATTGTGCCTCAAAATCAACAAAAATCCCTAAAACTGAGTCAGTATGCAACTTCATGATAAATGGAGAAAAGACTGAGATTGTCCAAGATTTTGCTTTACTTGGTTCTACAATCAACACTTACTGAAGCAGCAGTCAAGAAATCAAAAGATACATTACATTGGGGAAATCTGTTGCAAAAAAACTTTTTTTTTTTTGTGGTCCTGGGGGTCGAACCCAGGGCCTCACGCCTGCGTGCTTTGCAAGTGCTGGACCACTGAGTTGCGCTCCCAGCCCATTTTTTTTACTTTTTGAGACAAGGTCTCACTAAATTAAGCAGACTGCCTCTGGTCTCGAACTTGTGATCCTCCCCCCTCCACCTCCTGAGCTGCTGGGATTATAGGCCTGTGCCACCACGCCTAGCACTGCAAAAGACCTCTTTAAAGTGTTGAAAAGTAACTGGGCATGGTGGCACATGCCTGTAATCCCAGCGGCTGGGTAGGCGGAGGCGGGAGGATCTCAAGGTCAAGGCCAGAGGCACTCTGCAATTTAGCGAGACCCTGTCTCAAAAAAGTAAAAAAAAAAAAAAAAAAAACATGGGCTGGGGGCACAACAGCTCAGTGGTCCAGCACTTGCAAATCATGAAGGCCCTGGGTTCAACCCTCGCCCCCCCGAAAAAAAGTATTGAAAAGTAAAGCTGTCACATTGATGAAGAAGGTGTGCCTGATTCATGCCATGGTATTTTCAGTCTCATCATACGGTTGTCAAAGTTGGACACTGAATAAGGGAGACAGGAGAATTGATGCTTTTGAATTATGGTGCTGAAGATGGATATTGGATATACCATGGACTGCCAAATGAACCAACAGATCTCTGTCCTAGAAGAAGTGAAACCAGAGTGCTACTTGGAAGTAAGGATGGCTAGACTGTGTATTACATATTTTGGACATGTGGTCAAGAGGGACCAATCCCTGGAGAAGGACATCATGTTTGGGAGAGTGGCAGGGGCAGGGACAAAAAAAAAGACCCTCAACTAGATGGATTGACATAGTGTCTACAACAATGGGCTTAAACATTAAGTAAGATCGTGTGCCTGGCACAGAATTGGGGAGTGTTTTGTTCTGTTGTACATAGGGTCACTATGAGTCAGACCCTACTCAATGGCACCTAACAATACAAACTCCCAAAGGCTGGAGTTTAGTTCAGTTGGTAAAGTGGTGCTCTGTGCTCTCTGAGGCCCTGGGTTCAATCCCCAGCACCACGAAACATGGGGGGAGGGTGTGGCATTGCACTCTTGAAACAATCCCCCCCCAAAAGGCAAACCAATCAGCCATCAAAAATTCTATGAGGGTCCCTATGAGTTAGATCCAAACAGCAGAGAGCCAGTACTGACCAGACAGGAGACCAGGCTGCTCCTCAAACAAAAGCAGGAGCAGGCTTTGATTGGTTTGTCTGAGTAGGCTACAGGTCAGCCCTCACCTACCCTGAAAGACTATCTGTGCCCAGGAGCACGAGGGTGGGGTGGAAGCTAAAGGGCCCCAGGTGTGCGACCTGCCACCGCTGCACCAAGCCAAGGGCCCAGGAGTTCACCTCACCTGCCCTCTGTCCTCCTGCGGTAGTTCCCAACTGTGTCAACGTCCTACTGGATTAGGAGGGGCCCCAAACCCAGTGACTGGCATACTTAAAAAAGGGGAAAGCCAGGTGTGGTGCACACACCTGTAATCCCAGCAATCAGGAGGCAGAGGCAGGAAGATCACAAGTTCAAGGTCAGCCTGGGCTACACAGGCAGACTGTTGAAGAGGAAGAGGAGAAGGGGGAAGAAAAAGGAGACAACGGAGGAAACTGGGACCCAGGGACAGATACAGAGGAGAGACACACGCCCCACATGATGATAGAGGCAGAGGCTGGAGTGACATTTCCACAAGCCAATGAACAGCAAGGATAATGGCGGCCGCCAGGAGGGAGAGAGCCAGCCCTGCCTGCAGCTTGAGCTGTGCGGCTTGTTACCAGGGTAACAGACAAACCATTCCTGGCCTTTCGGTCTTAGCTTGGTCCTGGCCCCCACTCTGCTCTCTCTGTCCAGGTTTTGGCCTTAATTCCAAGCATCCCGGAGGGCTGCTTTTGGAGCGTTCTGGGGTCAGCACAGCACAAGCCCTCCAGGCCAACCTCCCTCTGGCAACCTCCTCGCGCCTCTGTCCCTCTGTGCTGTGTACTCACGGGTCACCTTCAGGAGGCCTTCCCTACCCACCCACCACGCAGCCACTGGAACTGGTGAGGGAGAGAAGTTCTGACCTGGAATCTCTGTGTGTAATACACATCCATTATTTACATGATCCAAATGAAAATGTAAAAGTTTTAGCTGTGCGGTGGCGCACACCTGTAATCCCAGGGGCTTGGGAGCCAGAGGCAGGAGGATCGCAAGTTCGAGGACAGAGGCAGCCTGTGTAACTTAGTGTGACTCTGTCTCAAGATAAAAAATGAAAAAGGCGGCCTCTTCTCCCTCCCATTGCTCGCCAGCACCTTTGACCACCAATGTGTTCTTTTTCATTCCTTGGGTTCTTATCCCCTCCCTCCCTCCCTCCTAGGGCGGGGTCCCCACTGCCTCTGTGCCCTGTGGTTCTCCAAGCCCGTTGATTCTGAATCCTTAACACTCAGGTGTTTCTTCATGTGGGTGGTAAAACTGTACTCCCCCCAGAACCTGTGGGTTAGGTTATCCAGCAAAGGGCAACGTGGCAAGATGTTGGGCAGAACTGCATCGCTGAGCCTCGGTTTCCTCACCAGCAACGTGGGTGCAACGCCTTTCTTGCAGCTCTGGGGGGGGGGGGGGCACGTCCGGGTTCACTCAGGAGGGGTAAGTGTTAAACTGAGGTTGACTCTGAAGGCCTGCTCTGCAAGGTGGCTTGCCCCCAGGCCTGTCCCCAGTCCAGGCGTCTCTGGTCTAAGTGGGTTGGAATGTAGGGGAAGGGTAGAAGAGGAGGAGCCGGGGTGCTAGGCCCAGCTGTCCCGGTGGACCTTGGTCCCTGCCCCCAAGGGCCAACCAGCCCAGTGTGGCAGGTCCCGGCAGCTGGGGAGGTCAGCTAGGGCTGGGTGGGAAGAGCCCGCAGGAGGTGGAGCAGGGGTAAACTGAGGCCAGAGACAGCCAGGGGCCTGCCTCAGTCCCCCAGGGGCCAGAGCAACCTAGGCCCCCTCACAGTGACCCAGAACACAGGGCAGGTCCGGGGAGCAGCGCTACTAAATGAGCGCTCCTCATCACCTGCTGCTGCCCGTGAGCACAGCATGGCGGCCCAGAGGGACACCACGTCCCCACACACCTTCAGAGGCTGATGGGAGAGAGGGAGCTGGTTCTCCCTACCCCAATCATGGGCCCTCAGGCTCGACCCTGGCTCTACAGGTGAGGAAACAGCCTGGGGACCTTGGACTCACCCCGGTCACCAAGCCCCCGCAGCCATTTCTTTCTCCTGTCTGCCCTGACTGACCGCATTTCCATGAGTGACCACAAACTCAGTGACTCAGAACACCACAAACTGGCCTCTTCCAGTTCTGGAGGCAGAGGCCCTGGACAGGTCCCACTGGGCTGAAACTGGGTGTCAGCAGGCTTGGTTCCTTCTTCCAGCTTCTGGAGGCTTCTGCCTCCCTAGCTCATGACCTTCCTGGTTCCTCCGGCCACTGTGCTTCCCCACAGAGCTGCTGTCCCCTCTCCTGTATCAGAGCTGCCTCTTCTAAGGATACTCGGGTGTAGGTCCTGTCTCGGTAATCTCTCCATCACTTTTTGTGTGTGTGTGTGTGGTACTGTGGGTTGAACCCAGGGCCTCGCACCTGCATGCTTTGCTAGTGCTGGACCACTAAGCTGCATCCCCAGACAATTTTTTCAGTTTTTGAGACAGGGTCTTGCTAAATTACACAGACTGCCTCTGGTCTCGAACTTGCGATCCTCCTGCCTCCTCCTGCCTCCGCCTCCCAAGCCACTGGGATTACAGGCATGCACCACCATGCCCGGCTCCATCACATTATTATAACCACACCTACAGATTTCCTTTACTACATTGGTAGAACCTGCCCAGGTCCAGAGATCAGGACCTGGATCTCTTCTAGGCCACCAGTCAGTCTGCCACGCTGTACCCCTCCACATACTGTTCCCATCCGACACATGTGCCCATCAAATCCTTCCCATTACCATGGTTGTACTCACACAACAGCATGTGGCACTCTAGAAAATGATGCAGCCACTGGAATTGGTGAGGGAGAGAAGCTCTGACCTAGAATCTCTATGTGTAATACACATCCATTATTTACATGATCAAAATGAAAATGTAAAAGTTTTAGCTGTGCGGTGGCGCACACCTGTAATCCCAGGGGCTCGGGAGCCAGAGGCAGGAGGATCGCAAGTTCGAGGACAGAGGCAGCCTGTGTAACTTAGTGAGACTCTGTCTCAAGATAAAAAATGGAGAGAAAGAAATCAAAGGGATACAGATTGGCAAGGAAGAGGTCAAATTATCCTTATTTGCAGATGATATGATCTTGTACTGGGATTTAGCTCAGTGGGTAGAGTGCTGCACTGCAGTCTCTGAGGCCCTGAGTTCAATTCCCAGCACTGCAAAAATGGGAGAAGGGCCTGGCAATCCACTCCCAAGGCAATCCTGAAGCACTCAGCCATTGAAAACCTTATGAGGGTCGCTATGAGTCGGATACCGACTCGACAGCACCTATGATCTTGTACCTGAAAGACCCCAAAACCTCAACCAGAAAACTTCTGGATCTAATTAACTCCTTCAGCAAAGTCGCAGGCTAAAAAATTAACACACAAAAATCAATAGCTTTACTTTACACCAATTCCAAACAGAAAGAGAAGGAAATTTCAAGAAAACTACCATTCATGATAGCCCACCAGAAAATTAAATACCTTGGAATCAATCTAACCAAAGACCCTTCAGATCTCTACAAGGAAAATATCAAAACATTTAAA
>VMDO01003099.1:73524-151091 GCA_007922755.1 Pedetes capensis
TAGATTTAATGCAATACCCATTAAAATTCCACTGACTGACTTTACAGAAATAGAAAAAATGATCCAAAAATTCATATGGAACCACAAAAGACCACGTATAGCCAAAACACTTTTAAGCTGCAAATCTAATGCAGGTGGAATCACAATCCCTGACTTCAAACTATACTACAGGGCAGTGGTTGCAAAAACAGCTTGGTACGGGCACAAAAATAGGCCCTAAGACATCTAGAACAGAAGACCCAGATATACCTCAACACACCTATAGCCACCTTATTTTCGACAAAGGAGCAAAGCAAATAAACTGGAAAAAGGACAGCCTTTTCAACAAATGGTGCTGGGAAACATGGTCATCCACGTGCAGAAAAATGAAAGCGGACCCGCATCTCTCAATATACACGAAAGTTAACTCAAAATGGATAAAAGATCTCAACATAAAACCAGAAACTTTAAAACTTATAGAAGGCAAGATAGGCAATACACTCCATCATATAGGCATAGGAAAGTATTTCCTTAATAGGACTCCAATTGCTCAAGAAATTGCAACAAGAATAGATAAATGGGATCATATGAAATTAAAAAGCTTCTGCACTGAAAAAGAAACAATTAACAGAGTCAAGGAAACCCCCACGGAATGGGAAAAAATCTTCGCATTTTATACATCAGTCTAATTACTAGAATTTATATAGAACTCAAGAAAAAAAACTCCCCAAAAAACAAATAACCCCATACACAAATGGGCAAAGGAACTGAGTAGACAGTTCTCAAATGAAGAGGTCCATAGAGCCATGAAACATGAAAAAATGCTCAGTATCCCTAGCCATTAGGGAAATGCAAATTAAAACAACTCTGAGATTTCACCTTACACCAGTAAGAATGGCCAAGATCAATAAAACAAATAAAAACAAATCCTAGTGAGGTTGCGGCAAAAAAGGAACACTATTACATTGTTGGTGGAGCTGTAAATTGGTCCAGCCACTGCGGAAATCAATATGGAGATATCTTAAAAAAATGAAAATAGATCTACCGTATGACCCAGCTATAACACTACTGGGAATTTACCCAAAGGAAAATGGGTCATCATACCACTGAGACACCTGCATCTCCATGTTCAATGCTGCACTTTTCACATTAGCAAGGATATGGAAAAGTGCCCTTCAACAGAAGAATGGATAAAAACCTATGGTACATATACACGATGGAATACTACTCAGCAATCAAGAAAAATGAAATAAGGTCATTCGCAGCAAAATGGATGGAATTAGAGAAAATTATTTTAAGTGAACGAACCCAAGCTCAGAAAGAGAAACACCACATGTTCTCACTCATCTGTGGGAGTTGAATCAAAATTATAAGGAGGAAACATCCTATTCAAAGGTTGGATCAAAATAAAACGGGAAAAAAAAAAAGCTAAGAATAGTGTCAATATAAATGGTCTAGAAAATGCATGCAATTGTTCTGACAAGATAATAACAAAGTTCGCTATCTTAAACAGAACTGGAACTCAAGTACATATAGAAAAATATTACCAAGTAAATGATAGAGAAGACTTAGATGGGGAGGATGGCGGGGTAAGCATACAAGAGGGTAAGGGGGCACCTATATGAATAATGTACATCAAAATGCATATATGGAAATGCCACAATGAAAAGCATGTCAGAATGAATCACATTAAGGTGTACATTAAAAATGTCCAATAAAAAAATAAAATAAAAATAAAAATAAAAAAAGATAAAAAATGGAAAAGGGGCTGGGGGTGCAGCTCAGCGGTAGAGCGCTTGCAAAGTAAGCACAAGACCCTGGGTTCAAACCCCTGGTACCATAAAAAATTTTAATTAAAAGTTTAACAAATAGAGCCGGGTGTGGTGGTGCACACCTGTAATCCCAGCAGCTCGGGAGGCAGAGGCAGGAGGATCACAAGTTCAAGACCAGAGGCAGTCTGTGTAGTTTAGCAAGACCCTGTCTCAAAAAGTAGAAATATGGGCTGGGGGTAAAGCTCAGTGGTCCAGCACTTGCAAAGCATGCAAGCATGAGGCACTGATTTCAACCCCCAGTACCAGAAAAAAAAAAAAAGTTTAACAAACAAAACCAAGCAAACCAGAGTCCTCCCCTTGGCCTCGCCCTCCCAGGAACTCCCTGGTTCCCAGGAAGGTGGGGCCTTGCTGTACTCAGGACCCTTACTTCCTGGTACTCTTGACTCTGAGGCAGCAGGGGACACAGCAGAGACTGTGCTCTGAGGAGGACTGCAGACCCCACAGGCCACGTGCATCACCTCCAAATATCAACTCCCTGGGTCATTTCCCAAACACCTCCCCACTCCTGACCTCACCTACCCCACGAGGTTTGCCAGTTCACAGGAAAGACGGGGCTTGTCCAAGGTCACAGATGCAGCGGCAGGTCTCAAACTCAGGCTTCTGCCTCCATCGAGACCACCTGGGACATGCTACAACTTGAGCATGACAAAGGTGAGAGCGACGGTTCCCGGCTTGGGGCCCTTTTTCCTGAGAGATGTGGTTTCTCCTGCTTGTTCATCTTCAGACCCTGGAATGGTAAACCCATTTTACAGATGGGCAAATAGAGTCCCTGGTCAATGAAGGATACATAGAATGGATCCTAGAATTGGCCACCAGGTGGCAGCCCCGGGCTGTTTCCATCACCTGCAGATTCTAGCCCAGACTGCAGACTCGCACACCCTCTGGTGGTTGTGGGGAGACGTGCTGGTAACTAGTAGCATCTGAGAAAGTTGGTTGCCCCCTGGGGGTGGGGTGGGAAGGTACTCTGGGAAGAAGCTGGGCACCGCACAGGTTGTGCCTTCTCCAGCCACACACAAGGGTCACATGGGGCTTGCACAGTGTTTGGACTCAAGGTAGTCACTCTATGGAGGGTATAGGCTCCTCCCTACCGGCAGCAGCCCCAGAGAAAAAGCCCTCAGGAAGCTGGATGTGGTGGCACTTACCTGTAATCCCAGCATTCGGGAGAAAGAGGCAGGATTGACTGGAGTTCAGGGTCAGCCTAGGCTACATAGCAAGACCTTAAAAAAAAAAAATAAGAAGGGGGAAGAAGAGGAGGAGGAGGAGGAGGAGGAAGGGGAGAAGAGGAGGAAGAAGAGGAGGAGGAGGAGAAGCCAAAGCCAAGCAAACAGTCACAGCCCTGTTCCCAGTATGGCTCTGCCAACCCCATCGCCTTCTCTGAGACGGGGAGACAGAAGAAAACACAATCTCCAAGTCCACAAAGATGGGGAGACTCCAGGGGGCTGTCTGGCAGCCAGGGCATGGCCGGCACTAGGTAAGATGGTCTCGAAGGGAGGGCGAGGTTGGAGCCACAGCTACACAGAACAGGGAGCCCAGGCTGTGGGACCCTCCCCGGGCCATGGTGTCATGGGCAGAAGGTGAACTCCTCGTCACAAGCTGAGTACACCAGATGCTCTCTTTGGGGAATCTGGGACTGAGACGGAGGTGAGGGAGCCTCTTTGTACTGGAGAGGTGTCAAGGAACAAGTCTGCGCAGAGCAAGGGTGGCAGGTTAACCCCAATATGGAGAGAAAGGAGGGTGGGAGGTGAGGAGGAGGGCTGGAGGGATCCCCAGCGACAGGAGATACAACTCAATCTTGCCAGCTCTGGACCCTGAGGAGGTAGCATGACAAAGGTGGTAGCTCTCTCCCCCTGGAGACCTGGGCTCCAGGGCAGCCGGGATCTTGACTTACGCTGCAGAAAAGAATCTCAGCATGAGTCGGGATGAGTAAAGCTAGGGGTTATTAATCAGAGGAGTCCACATTTGAAGAGACAGCATGGCGAGTGCAGGCATAAAGAGAGTGTATGCTTTTTTTCTTCTTCTTGAGAGAGGGTCTTGCTGTGTAGCCCAGGCTGGCCTCAAACTTGCATTGATCCTCCTGCCTCAGCCTCCCAGGTGCTGAGATTACAGGCATGCGCCATCACACCCGGCAGTTTATGCCCTTAAGTGCCTCAGCAGTAGCTGTATATGTGGTTTTGTGGCTTTTGAAGTTATTGTTCAAAGGAGGTAATTAATCGATAACTGAGATTAAGCGTTTATTATTTATTTTTTTTTATTTTTTTTTTTTTTGTGGTACTGGGGGTTGAACCCAGGGCCTCGCACCTGCAAGCTATGCAAGTGCTGGACCACTGAGCAGCGCCCCCAGCCCTTTTTTTTTTTTTTTTTTTTTTACTTTTTGAGACAGGGTCTCGCTAAATTACAAAGACTACCTCTGGTCTCAAACTTGTGATCCTCCTGCCTCCGCCTCCTGAGCCGCTGGAATTACAGGCGTGTGCCACAGCACCAGGCGTGCTTGCATGCTTTGCAAGTGCTATACCACTGAGCTGCACCCCCAGCCCATTTTTTTACTTTTTGAGACAGGGTCTCACTAAATTATGCAGACTGCCTCTGGTCTCGAACTTGTGATCCTCCTGCTTCCGCCTTCCAAGTCGCTGGGATTACAGGCGTGCACCACCGTGCCTGGCTGAGGAGTGCTGTTAAGAAAAAATTACAGACCAAAAAAATCAAAGGGCCAGCCAGGCTCCCTGACATACACCTGTAATCCCTGCACTTTGGGAAGCTGAGACAGGATGATCACCAATTTGAGGCCCTCCTGAGAAACAGCAAGACCCAGTCTCAAAAGAGCAACAAAAATCCAAAAAAGATCTAAGGCACTCTTGCTATACAAACATCACACAAGGAGGTTAGGACATCTATTCTGATCCTAAGCACGGTTCATTGGCCATTTTAACAATCTTGTTTTGTGATATACGTCAGAAAAGGGAGCACAGTTTCTGTGCAGGGAGTCTTTACAGTGGTTTGTTCACCTATATCTAAATTCTTGACTTTCAGCCAGCAAGAGACATAAACCAGGCTGGGTGCTGTGGCGCACACCTGTAATCCCAGAGACGTGGAAGGTTAAAACAGCAGGATCGCACATTCGAGGCCAGAGGCAACCTGTGCAATTTAGCGAGACCCTGTCTCAAGATAAAAAATTAAAAAGGGGCTCAGGGTGCAGCTCAGTGGTAGAATACTTGCAAAGTATGTGTGAGGCCCTGGGTTCAACCCCTAGTACTGCACCCAAAAAGGGGGGGATACGCATAAGCCAGATGCAAAGGTGGGGCTCTCTTCTCTTGTCCTCTTCAATCTTCCCTTTCTGTCCTGCCTTGGATGGATGCAGAGAGGGAGGGATGGAGAGACTGACGGATACAGGGACGCAGCATGGGGAGGTGTGGAGATGGAGTCTGTGGGGTGAAGGGAGGGGGTGGATTGAGGGAGACCCCCCCCATCACCACATGGTATTACTAGCCTAGTTTCTGCCCTGCCAAGGTAGCTCTGGGGCCCATAGGCCACCCTGGCTCCCTGGATCAAAGGCCCCTCAGCCATCAGGCCTTCTGCACACAGCTGTGGCTCTGGGGGCCCCAACAGCCATGGAGGTGCCCTCCACGGCTCCTCATGCCAGACGTGAGGCCTCAGGCCAGGCTTCTCCCATCACCCCTGTAGCCCAGTCTGTACTCCAGCCCTCGCCACCCCCAGAGGGTGCGGGTGCCGTGGAGGGTTCCCCGCAAGGAGCAGCCAGTGGGGACACTTGCTGACAGCAGAGAGGCCAGGGTGGCAGTGAGAACCCAGCAGGTGCAGAACAGCCCCATGGAGAGGCTGAGGACATGTGCCACAGCTCTGTTACATCTGTCCGCCCAGAGTGCCTCATAGGAACTAGTCATACAAGGAACATGATTTTTTTAAAAACGTAATAGTAAAGTAAAATTTTAAGACTTTCCCAAGATGGCCAGAGAGGGGCGGCCCAGTCAGCCCCTAACTAGCAGGGCCCAGCAGATAGGGTTTGGCTCACCGGCCCCCAGCATGGCTTATGCAGGGCCCTGGGCTGGCCGCTGCTCCACAGCAGACCCTGGGGAACAGGGCTCCCAGCTGCGCGTTCTGCTCAGGGGCGGCTCCCCACTGCCCAGTCTGGCTCTGGAAGGCACAGAGCAGAGAGAAGCACAAAGAAGCCCCAGGGCTGAGGCTGAAGCCCACAGTGGCCACCTGAGCTGAGGGGCCTGTCTCCGAAGTGTGGTCCCCTCCTCTGGAGAGCAGAGGTTTGAACAGCATTGCCCAGACCCGGGCATCCTGTGCACTTGGCCTGCAGCTCATCACCACCCACACCACTTCCCCATGAGGTGAGACTGTCACCGCCCATCTGGTAGATGAGGAAACTGTGGCTCGGAGAAGGGATCGCTGTCCAGAGTCCCATGGTCAGTGAGGGGCAGAAGCAGACCTACCCTCCGGGCTAGAAGCCCTGTGCCCTGCACCCCAGAGTCTGTGGTAATGCTGCTCAGCCTATGCCACTGACAGGAAGTGCTGGTCACAAAGTAGCTACACCAGAGCTGGCTCGGACCAAAACTGACCGACAGCCACACACGCCTCTCACCAGTCGCCAAGGATAGCACCTGCCACAGCAAACCGTTTCTTTATTGCAAATATGACACAGTCCTGGGGACCTGAGAAGACCGGGGAGGGGCTCTCCCTAATGCACACTGTCCTGTCGCCTTGTCCACGGCAGGCACCAGTGTGGTCCCTACCCACGGGGCATAGCCACAGGGCAGCCAAGGAGCCCCAGCAGAGGGTTGGAGGCTGGGAGGCATGGGTCAGTTCCCTGTGCTGGGTGGGAGGGGGAGGCAGTCCCTCCGTGGCCCTGACCCACCGCCCTCAGCGGGGCAGTGAGCGGAAACGGAGCCTGGGCCTCGTCCCCGCATCAAGGGCCCTGAAAAATCCCGTGTTAGCAGGGGAAGGCCAGGAGGCGGGGAAAGAGGCAGAACTACCCTGGCCCATGCCCAGCACCACCGGGGTTTGTCCCCAAGGCCCTGGTCCCCAGCAGCTGGCCTTTTCTGCACCCTTCCCTCCGCCAGGTAGGGACGCTCAGTGCACCGAGGGGGCCTCAGCGATGGCCTTCTCCACCCGCAGGTACCAAGGCTGGATGCGTGTGTGGCGCATCAGGTCGTCAAAGGCCTCCAGACCCTCCGTCACGCGCAGCACGCCATATACCGCCTGGGGAGGGGGTCACAGAAGTGTCGCTTCAGATTGGTGCAATGGAACCCCGGACACGGGGGGGGGGGGGGGGGCAGCCAGACCCGCCCATCTTCTAGCTGTGTGCCCTGGAGCCACCACCTAACTTCTTCTTCTTCTTTTTTTTTTTTTTCTTTTTGCGGTACTGGGGTTTGAACCCAGGGCCTTGCGCTTGCATGCTCTGCAAGTGCTGGACCACTGAGCTGCGCCCTCAGCCCAGTTTTTTTTATTTTTTTTTAATTTTTTTTTTTAATTTTTTGAGACAGGGTCTCGCTAAATTACACAGACTGCCTCTGGTCTCGAACTTGTGATCCTCCTGTCTCCGCCTCCCAAGCTGCTGGGATTACGGGCGTGCACCACCACGCTCCGCCCACCTAACTTCTCTGAGAGCTGCTGACCCACTGAGGGGCCAGTTTTGCATGTGGGCTGGAATGAACCCCAGGGACCACTGCAGGTTCCGCTTGCCTCGGGCCCCACCCCCTTCCTGGGTGACAAGCCCACCCCAGTGTCCTCAGCGGGGAGAGATCCGGCACCCCTGCCACCTGGCTGCAGGACTGCCTGAGGATGGGCACTGAAGCCAGGCCAGGGGGACCGTGCCAGGTAGATGCCTGGAGCCCGGGCCTGCACCTGTGCGCAGCTGAAGCCAGGAAATGAGTGTCAGGGGGGAGCCTGGGCCCTGCTGCCACCACTCTGGCCTCTGGATCCAGCCAGGCCTGAAGCCAACGCCCTCCCTGAGCCTGTCAGTTACAGGAACCACGAGGGCTGCTTATAGTTGGCTTCTTGCCCTAACAGACTCAGGCGGCTCCTCTGGGGAGTGGGGAGGAGCAAGAGGCAGGCTTCTCCTGAGCTTTCCCTCCCGACCCCCGCCCCAAGGGCAGGTCCACCCCTGCCACACCCACCAGGTCAGCGAGGTTTGGCTTCTGGCCCCCCATGAAGGGCCGATCCTTGCCCACAGCTGCCACCCACTTGTTGGCGGCCTCGTAGAGGTCCTCCCGCACGTCGTCCCGGAGGTGGTGCCTGGTGGGGGTAGGGAGGCCCATCAGGGAGCGCCTCCCCTACCCATGGCGGGGCAGGGGGACGGGAAGGCTCGAAAGGGCACAGCCTGGCAGAGACATCGCTGAGCATCTGCCCCGCAGGAGAGACTGCCTCCCCCTCACACCCAGCACAGGGAACTAACTGATCCACGCCTCCCAGCCTTCTCCCCACAGGAGACTGCGTGGCTCAGGAAGGACAAGGGACCTGGCTAATGGGGCAGAAGCAGAGGCCAGTGCGAGGCAGAGGCCCGGGCTTCCCACTCCAAGGTCTGGCGCAGGGAGTCGATCAGAACTCTGGGTCAGGTCCGAGTCCTGGTTGGACACCACCAGGCCTCCCCGCTGCCTCCTGGGGGCTTGACGGGCCACCACACAGACTGTAACGCAAGGGGCTCCCAGATGGCAGGCCCCGCCCCCACGCGAGCCATCACCTGCTCTTGAGACGCTTGCTGATGAGGTACATGGCAGCGGCGCCCATGTACTTGGCCATGGTGCCCTCGACGACCCCAAACTTGCCCTCGCGGACAATGTAGTCGAAGGAGGCCAGGGCCTCGCCGGGGGTGCGGTACACATTGGGGGAGATGAGATGCACCAGCCAGTCGTCTGCCCACTGCCGCCACTTCATCTCCTCCCTGCGGGCACAGGAAGCACAGGGCAGCTGGGCAGGGGCTCCCTAAGCCAGGGCCTGGGGCGTGGGAGCAGACGCTTCTCTGCATCCACGATCTTCTCTCCCCCCATGGCGCCGTCCCCCATGACAGCTGGCTCAGCGTGGTCCTCACCGCTGCCCCCCCGCAGCCGCAGCCCCACTCACGTCCTGGCCTCCTTCCCGCCGTACAGCCTCTGGGCCTCCTTCTCGTCTAGCATGAGCCAGTACTTGTTGCAGAACTCGGTCACCTCCTTGCCCTGGTCATTCATGGCCTTCATGGGTGGGTAGTAGGTGATGATCTCTTCCAGGGGCTGCCTTCAGGAAGGGCCAGAGTCTCATCCTAACTCCTCTTCCCTCCTGTCAACTCAGACCCACCCAGCAACCCAGCCACAAAGGCTCTAGACCATCCTATTGTTGTTGTTGCTAGGTGCCCTTGAGTCGGTATCCAACTCATAGCGACCCTCATAGGGTTTTCAATGGCTGACTGTTTTGGGATTGCCTTGGGAGTGGATTGCCAGGCCCTTCTCCCATTTTTGCGGTGCTGGGAATTGAACTCGGGATCTCAGATACTGCAGCACAGCGCTCTACCAACTGAGCTAAATCCCAGCCCAGACCATCCTATAGCATGAGCAATTTGTGTTAGACCCTAGGAGCACTTCCCTGACAGAGGGAGATGTGGGAGGCGAGGAAGGGAGGTCTCAACCTAGGAGGCCCTTGGCTCATTTTGGACATCTCAGCAGCAGCCCCACCCCGCTCCCCTGCCTCCCAGGAGAGAGAAGGGAGGAGGTGCCATGGGCCTCCCAGAGGCTCCTTACCCCGACACCAGGTAGGTCTTGAGGGCGCTGATGATGACGGAAGAGTCGTTCAGCTGTTGCTAGAAGACAAGTGGCAGCCTTTCACGTGCTGTGCTGGTGACGGCACGCTAGGCAAGCGCTCCCCCACTGAGCTCCGCCCCCCAGGAGGAGCGGGTTTGGATCAGAGGTTCTGGCCAGAGGCGTGCAGGATCGCCACAGGCTCCTAAACAACATCCACACTTGGGCGCTGCAAAGTAATTGGTCACGTGGAACCTGGACATTGTTAATCCATCCTGGGGGGCCCCCTGAGCTCACCCCTCCCTGCCATCAGGCCCTCATTCCGAATAAGGGCAACCAAACAGGGTTAATGGGGAGGCAGGAGTCAAGGAGCCCCAGAGGCTGGCCCCGGCCCACAACCCACCTGCACCTGGGCATTGAGGGTAGGGTAGGATCCAGAAGCTGCTGCCTAGGTGCCAAGCCCTGTGCCAGGCATTTCACATTTACTATCCCTGCAGGGAGGCTGACTTGCCCCAACCCACACAGTAGCAAGTGGCAGAGCCACCCCTCAAACCCAGACCACGCTGATTTCAGAACCCACATCTGGGGGCTTGGCATCCTTGCGATGCAGCTGGCGGTGGGTACACACAGGGAAAGAAGAGGGGCTACATTTACAGCTTCTGTTTTTGTTTGAGATGGGGTCTCACTACGCTGCCCGGGCTGGCCTTGAACTCCTGGCTCAGGCGATCCTCCTGCCTCGGCCTCCCAGGCATCTGGGACTGCAGGTGCAACCCCCACGCCCAGCTGTGGGCTACATGAAGTTAACGGAACACCCCCCACCTGCCACTCTCTCTCCCTTCACAATCCTTGGGGGAGGCCCAGGAGTCACAAATTCTTTCAGGGGTCCAGAACAGGGCCCTGAGGCTCACCGAGCTGTCTCCTTCCTGGGCCACCACGATAGGCACCTTCCTGTAGGAGGAGAACTTGATCTCACCCTTGCGCACGGGGTTCACCTCCACCACCTGGTAGGGCAGGGCATGGAAGTCCAGGAAGGCTCGGACTTTGCTGCAGAAGGGACACGTCTTGTACTGATATAAGGTCAGCTGCAGGCGGCTGGACAGGGACAGCTGGGGGGAGCAGAAGGACAGGGCTTCTGAGGCCTGAGGTCCCAGGTCCAAGCCCCAGCCCCAAGCAAACGCTTCCCCAAGGAGTCTTCTAAGGGGACCCTGAGAAGATGAGGAAGAATTGGGGTGGGTGGCAGGAAGAATGGGAGGTGCTGGGAAGTAGGGGAGGGGCTCAAGCAATGGACAAGGTCCGCAACGTGGAGCATCTTATTGTTGTTAGGTGCCATGGAGTCAGGTTCGACTCATGGCAACCCTCATAGGGTTTTTTGTTGTTGTTGGGTTTTTTTTTTTGCGGTACTGGGGGTTGAACCCAGGGCCTCATGCTTGCATGCTTTGGAAGTGCTAGACCACTGAGCTGCAGCCCCAGCCCTTTTTTTTTTTTTTTTTTTTTTTGAGACAGGGTCTCACTAAATTACGCAGACTGCCTCTGGTCTTGAACTTGAGATCCTCCTGCCTCCGCCTCCCGAGCCACTGGGATTACAGGTGTGCGCCACCACACCCGGCCCTCATAGGGTTTCAATGGTTGATCGTTTCAGGATTGCTTCAGGAGAGGATCGCCACGTCCTTCTCCCGTTTGTGTGCTGCTGGGGATCGACCCTGGGTCCTCACAGAGTACAGAGCAGTGCTCTACCAACTGAGCTAACCCCCAGCCCGGAGCATCTTATTTGGAGGAGGAATCTTCCGGTCTCTGCCTAACACTGGACACGGCTCCTCTTCCTGCTGTCCCAAGGGGACCCCAGACAGCCCCAGAACACGTCTCCCTCCAGCTGCAGTGTCTGCCCAGCGTCCAGCACCCACTCCAACCCCAGGGACCTACCACTCAGGCCAGCACTGGCCAGAAGGGCGTCTACCTGACCCCTCCAAGTTGAGGGCCCCTACCAGGCCCTCCAAGCCGCCTCTGGCTGGGGGCCTGACTCTGGCTCCCCTGCAGGCAAGCCTCCAGGTGTACCTGCTGCCTATTCATGTTGAAAGCTACCGCTGTAGCCCACCAGCCTCAAGTTCAGATGGGAAATTGGGGCTGGATGCCGAGGTGGCAGAAGCCACGGCACCTCCACTCCGCTTTCCCCCGCCCCTGGGTCCAGGAAAGGGGTATCTATGGGATGGGATGGGGTCAGAATCCAGAAAGGCTGTATGATTGCAAGGCGTGCAGTATCTCAAAGGCGGCTGGGCCACCACCAGCTGGAGGCGCACCTCCCCGTGGCCCTGGAGGCTCAGGGTCATCCGTTCCATATAAGTGCTACTACTATTACTGCTGTGCACAATTTTAAAGCGCTTCGGAAGACACCGCGTGAGAACACGCACAATTCTAGGGAGCGGGCATCAGGAGCGCCCCCATTTTACAGAGAGGGACGCTGCGGTTCGGACACCAAGGTCACGAGAGGGCGGAGAAAACAACTCCTAACCCTGCGGCTTCCCAGGAGTCCCACGTCAAGCCCACGGCCCAGCCAAACCTTACCTGTGCTGCTGAGCACTCGGCGCGCAGGTCCTGGGCGCGCAGGTGCCACCGCGTGGTGTGGTACAGCCCCAAAGCGCCCCCCAAGGCCAGTGCCGCCGCCCCCAGCAGTCGTGGGCTCCCCTTGCGGGCGGCCGCAGCGGGACCCGGGCCGCCCGCCGCCCCCGCAAAGCCGGCCCGGCTGTGTGCGAAGAGCGGTGGCCAGGGTCGCCAGCCCAGTCTGTCCACCACGGCGCACCTGCAGGGCCACAGCGCCCGCGCCGCCCGCGCCGCCTGGGCCATGTTCGCTTAGCCGGGGCTGCGGGCGGGCGCGCTAAACCAAGACGGCCAAGGCTCCTGGGGCTCTTAAAGGGCCATAACGCAGTGCCGGGCGGGTTGCCTGGAGCGATGGTGACGCCGAGCAGGGAACGTAGGCTCCATTGGGACGGGGCGTGCGCATCTAAAGGAGCACACCCTGGGGTGTTCGGAAGCGGCTCAATGCCTGCGCCTCCTGAGAGTGCATGTACAGCGGGTCTCAACGGCGACTGGTGATCCTCGGCTACTCATTTCTACATTGTGCACTCACTCGGAAGAAATGAAGCCTGCTAAATATCAGCGAAAGGGCGCAACTTCTGGTCAACGCACGTACGAAGGACCATAAGCAGGTGAGTGGCTGCGCTTTGTTCCCTTTTCGGCCCTCCCGCACCACTGTACGCATCTGCTGTGACGGGAACCATAAACTTTTCCCAAACCCAGTGGGGACTTTAGAAACCACGTGTCTCGGACGTAGCCCAGGCGAGCGGCCAGCTCGCCGACCTCGAGGCTTTCAGGGGCTGAATAGGACGGAGTGAGGGTGCCGGGCTGCCCGGCCCCTCTGCTGGGCTCGCTTGTCCTAGCGGAGGACAGGAGCGTCCACCACCCGGGATTCTCCGCGGGCAGCCCCGACTGCAACTGAGAGAGGGGCGGGGCTCTCGAGGTGGGCGTGGGCCGGGGCGTGAGTGGGGCGTGGTTATGTAGATATAGGGGCGGGGCAAAGACTTAGTTCCGCCCTTCGCTGGGTTTGGCCTTGTAGTTCCCGGCTTGCGGCTCTGGCTTGGATCCAGTGCCTCCACCTTCCGCCGCAGGTGGACGCAAGTGGCAAGGGGGGCTGGTGAAGCCACCTTTGCTTTTCTAGAGATGCCCTCCTGGGACGGGAACCCGGGGCCTGGATAGGGGTTTGGGAGGGACAGAAGAGCCCTTCCCAGCCTTCCCGTGAGTGGGTCCCAAATTGTCCGGAAGTCGTCTTGGAGGTGCCGGCTGAGTACCGGCGAACCGCAGCACTGGAGAACTGTGGGTGACAGCCCCGTTTTCCATATGGGGGAAATGAGGCAGCTTCAGGGATGCTGGGCCAGTTGAGATTTGTTCCAGCCATGTCCTTCAGCCCCTCGGGAGATGGAGGCGCTTGAAGAGGAGCCCTAGGGGAGCTTGGCCCGCTTGGCTTAGCAGGAAGGATGACCAGGCATCCCCCGCCCCCTACTACCCCGCTCTGCTGAGTCAGCAGTCCAGCCATCTGGCTTTGCTGGGGTGACCTGTTTACAAAGCAATTTGTTGCATGCACAGCCCTGCAGGAAGGCAAGAGAACCATCAACCACCAACTCTCTTTCACCTTCCTGAATCTCACTTTTCCACCTGAAATACAGGAATAATGTCTCACACTGACATGGGTTAGGATTAAATGAGAAAATGAGTGGGGACAGGCCAGGCAACCAGTAAGGCTGATGCCTAGGAAACCCACACCTTTTATCCCCCCACACACACCCGCAGCTGCTTCGTCCTAGCATGTTGTTGTTGTTAGATGCTGTCGAGTTGGATCCCATTCAAAGCGATCCTATGTACAGCAGAACTACCCAACACTGTGCCATGCACACCGTCTTTTTATGTTTGAGCCATTATTGCAGCCACTATGATTCTTCTAATTTTGAATTGTGCCACATCAGCAACTGGAGGTCCCAGGGGCTTTACCCCATTCCCACCATTAAGCTCGACTTTACTTTGAGGGCTTGCAGCTGTACCACCGTGGCGTCTGAATCTGTCAGATCTTGGAAGCTAAGCAGAGTCAGGCCTGGCTAGTACTTGGATGGGAGACCACCTGGGAACACCAGCTGTTGTAGGCTTGGGAGATGGACCTGGCAACCCATTTTCTACCTCAAAAAAACCCGATCGGCCATTGCAATCCCTATGAATAGCAAAGAAGCACTAACAATACTGTTTTGCCGGTTGTACATGGGGTTGGTATGAGTTGGACACCAACTTGATGGCACCTAACAACAACTACTTTTAGGAGGCAATTCTTCCCCAGTTGTTTCTTGACCGCCAGCCTCGGGGGGCTCAGTTTTCTGGCACTATATTTGACAGTGTTTCTCTGCTATTCATAGGGTTTTCAAAAATGTTTGGGGAGTGGGGTGCTGGGTCCTTGGCCCTAGTCTGTCTTAGTCTGGAGGCTCCCCACAGCACGACAAGGTGACAGATACGTGGGGGTCATCCTAGCATAGGACGAGTTAACCTTTACAAAATCTAGAAGGGCAGCCCAGTGACCGTCCCCTCTGCCAAAATGCTTGGCAAAGTTCTTCTCCATTTGTCCTCCCGGACAAGATGACTCATGGCTTGCTGCCCAGTGCTCATTCTGTCTCACTGCACTCGGTCCCTGCACTGCCTCTTCCCTAATTCATTCCAGCCAGAGACCTTCAAGCTGTGGCCAGCACAGGGCACAGCCGTGCTTCATCAAATGAAGTAAATAACAATGCAATAGAAGGACCTGACAAACACGCCTGGGTCAGGTGACCAAAGCCACCATCAGCAGTAGTGAGTCATGTTACTCGTGGGTATCCTTGGTGCCATGACACAAAAATACCATTTTACTTCTCTGACTTTCCTTCCTAAAATCCATAGCCATGAGAGAAACAGTAGCCGGCCAAAGAAATCCTGCATTGTCAAGGTCATCAGAACCAAGTAATGTCAGAGAACCTGTCATAGCCAAGAGGAGCCTGAGGAGGCGCGATGACTGCTATGGGTTGGGTGTCCCCCAACCACTTCATGTGTTGAAATTTAGTTCCCACTGGCAGGCATTAAGAGGATGGAAACTTAATCTGAGTATAGTGTTTAGAGGTGGGGCCTTTGGGGGTGATTAGGATTTTGAGGGTGGAGCCGTCATAACTGAATCCTGGTGACTTTATAAAAAAGATGGAAAGAGACCAGATACACACATGTACACACACCCAACACACACATACACACAGGTGTGCTCCCTGTCTCTTGCTGTGTGATGTCCTGCACCACTTTAGGTCTGCCAGCAAGACCACCAGCAGCAGAGGTGACTCCTCAACCTTGCACCTCCAGAATCCTGAGCCAAAAGAAATCTTTCTTTTTTTCTTTATAAACTAGCCTGCCTTGGGAATTTGATTATAGTAATGAAAACTAGGCTAATGCAATGACTAAATGTAATGCAGTATTCTGAATATCATCCTGGAACAGAAAAAGAGCATTATGTAAAACCTAAAAAATCAATCTGCCATTGAAAACCCTACGAACAGCAGAGAAGCACTGACAATAGTGTTTTGCCTGTTGTACATAGGGTCGCTATGAGTCAGATACTGACTCGAGGGCATCTAATAATAATAATAAGGAAATCTGAATAAAATAAGGTTTTTAATAAGTAAAAAACATGTCAGTATTGGTTCATTAATTATAACAAATGTAAATAACTCATGTAAAATATTATAAAAGGGGAAGCCAGGATGTAGGGTGTTAGGCTCTGTGGATGGCGAACTGAGGGTAACCCGTGAGGCTTAAGCGTATAGCCAAATAGCTTTTATTCTATTCTCCTTGGGTTCCAGGAGGACTAAGACAATCAGTGGTCCTCAGCATCTTATGGCTGATGAGGGTGGGTTTTTATAGGTAGTCAGGGGATGAGGCAGAGGTTAGGAGAGCCCTTATCAGCCAAAGTAGCCATGCTGATGTTTCTATTTTCGGAAGGAGGGGTCTCAGGTGCCTTGTGGTCTCAAGCCTGCTGGCTGAAATTTCTTGACCTCATTTTTCCTCCAGTGGAGGCTGAATTGCTTAGAGGGGTGATCTGTTGGGCACAGATAGTGCCTCACTGCAAAAAGAATTCAACAGGTGTTAATCCTTGATTGACAAAATGTTAGCCCTAGATCTACTTATATAGGAACTCCTGTTCCAAAACCTAGCAGAGAGTATTTGGGAAGCCTGTTCTAGCGTCAATGTTTATGTAAATCTAAAATGATTCTTAAATTAAAAGTTGATTGTTTTAATCTCAGTCATTGCCTAGGACTGAGGCGGACGTGTGGCCTGCTGGGCCAGCTCTTCCCACTCTGTCTTCCACCCCTCTGTGCACAAGCAAATCTGCTACTCAGAAGAACGCTTTGAGGAGCATCAGAAGGACTGGAAGGCCATGCTCCCCAGAGACCTTTCCAGACAAGTACCCAAAACTCATGTGATGCCTGAAGAGGAGTGGAGGAGACTTAGTGTCCAACAGAGTCTAGGCTGGGTTCATGAGCCAGAGCCCCATAGTTTAGCTGTCTTCTTCCAAAAGAACAAAAATGAAGTATATTTGAGATCATCCATTAAGTCTTTCTCAAATTGAATGTGTATGCGTATACATGGTAGTATTCAGTGGCTACTTGAAAAATGTACAAATCTTTCCTTCATACCTGTACAAGAGCTGTATTCTTCACAGTAACAGAGCTCAGTTCATTGCAGCTGAAAGTAGCTTCTCGTCAAGTGTTTAAGACAAAATTTCTTCTAGACCGTTTTTTTCTTTTTTTCTTTCTTTTTTTTTTTTTTTTTTTGCGGGCCTGGGATGTTGGACCCAGGGCCTGGCGCTTGCATGCTCTGCAAGTGCTGGTTTGAGACAGGGTCTTGCTAAATTATGCAGACTGCCTCTGGTCTCGAACTTGCGACCCTCCTGCCTCCGCCTCCCAAACCGCTGGGATTACAGGTGTGCGCCACCGCGCCCGGCTAGTCTGTTTTTTTCCTTTTTTTCTTTTTTTCTTTTCTTTCTTTCTTTCTTCTTCTTCTTTTTTTTTTTTTTTTTTTTTTTTTTTTTTTTTTTTTTTTTTTTTTTTTTTTTTTTTTTTTTTTTTTTTTTTTTTTTTTCCCATACTGGGGGTTGAACCCAGAGCCTTGTGCTTGCATGCTTTGTAAGTGCTGTACCACTGAGCTGCACCCTCAGCCCATTTTTTTAAATTTTTGCAACAAGGTCTCGCTAAATTACGCTGACTGCCTCTGGTCTCAAACTTGTGATCCTCCTGCCTCTGCCTCCAGAGTCTCTGGGATTACAGGTGTGCTCCCAGCTGCCCATTTTTTTCTTGGTATAAGTGCTTGTTTGACATGTTACTTTTGTTGAATAAAGTTTATAGTGCAAAAAGAAAAGTTGATTCTTTGCTGGGTGCTGTGGTGCACCCCTGTAATCCCAGTGACTCAGTGGGCTGAGGCAGGATTGTAGAGGCCAGAGTGCAATTTAATGAGACCCTATTTCAGAAATATTCCAGGGCTTCAAAGCCTTCTCTGACCCAAGCTGCTGCCCTTCTATTTATAACCTGCTCCCACTCGGAGCTGGAGAGGTGGGGAGCTGCTCGGTGGGGCCGCTGCTCAGTGATGGAGCACTTGCCTAGCATAGTGGGTTGCTGGGTCCTTCTCCCAATCACAACAGTAGAAGACAGATACTCTGAATTACCTGCTGGGCCTTAACCTTTTTCCCCTTCTCCCTTGAAGCTTTCCTTCCTTCTTAGCATTCTACTATCTAAACTAAGGCTTTTGAAATGAGATTATCGTCATCTCAAGTGTCCTTCCCTGAGACAGGCAAAGGGCAATTAGGCTCAGAGGAGAAGGCCACGCAAAGACAGGGGCAGAGAAGGGAGGGGCCACCAGCTGGCCTAGGACACAGGCGCAGGAGGAGTCCAGGCAATCTCCCTAGAGCCCGGTCAGGGGCGGGGCCACACACACACTTGGATTCTGGCATCTGCAGTGGATTTCTGATTTCTGACCTCTGGCCTGTGGAATATTGGTTGGTTTTAAGCCAACAAGTGTGTGCTAATTTGTTGTAATAATTTGAAGATTTGGGAAATTCTCAGCCTATCTAGATTGCAGAAGACGTTGACAGGAAGTTCACTTAAGAAAGCAGGCTCTTGAGAGAAGGCCAAGGGAGTGGCTGGGCAGGGGACCTCTGGATATGGGGAAGACATGGGTCAAGACCAGCGGCCACAGGAAGTGGGAAGGAAGTGGCTGGAATCTAGGGAACCCAATAGGATGGGAGAAGGTGGCATGGAACAGGAGGGACCAGTGGTGTCCAGAGGGGGACCGAGGATCCAGGTAGAGACCAGGGAGCCATGGGCCACTCCACTCCTAGAAGAACCAGGCCAAGCTCCCAGGGATGGGCCCTGGGGGCTGCAGTGATCTTGGGGGAGACCAGGGCTCACCTGAAGCCTGAGGTCCTCTGGGTCCAGAGGGAGGCACTCAGCCCTCACCCTGTGGCTTCCGCCTACCTGCCCAACACCCAGTGCAGAGTCTGACCCAAGAGAGGTGACTCTAAGAGCATGGGAAGGGGGTCAGGGGGTAGTGATCCCTCCAGTCCAAGGTGTGGGCCTCAGAGCCGCGTCCCCCACTGCTCTCCAGATGCCTGGCCTGGCCTCCTGAGAACTGGGCTCCGGAAGGACAGCAGCCAGGCCTGGGCCAACGCCTCCGTGGCTGTTCTCAGCCTTGTGTTCCACTCTGCTACTTGCACCACCCTCCCTGCCCTCGCCCCATCTCTGCTGGCCCAGGAGGGCGCCTTCCTCTTGTGAGGGTGACGTGCTGTCCCTGTGGTCCTCGCTGCCCGTCACAGACTGGCTCACGCCCTCCCCCAGGAGGGGTTGTTCAGCCACCTGCACTGCCTCACTCTAAGACGAGACACTAAAGCTGGGTGTGGTGGCACACGCCTGTAATCCCAGCGGCTTGGGAGGCAGAGCCAGGAGGATCGCAAGTTCAAGACCAGAGGAAGTCTGTATAACTTAGCGAGACCCTGTCTCAAAAAGTAAAAAGAAAAAAGGCTGGGGGTGCAGCTCAGTGGTCCAGCACTTGCAGAGCATGCAAGCGCAAGGCCCTGGGTTCAACCCCTAGTACCGCAAAAAAAAAAAAAAAAGACAAGACACTAGGGGGCAAAAAGCAGCTGGATCTGGGGGTCCAAACTCCCACGACTGCTGAGATGAGTGGGGAGGGGCAGAAGGGCCAACACTCCCCCCCAAGCCCCCTCAGGCAGGAGCCTGAATGCCTTGGTTCGGAGGCAAGAATGTGCTCTCAGACACCAGATGACCTCTGACCCTTCCAGCACCTACCACCCTGACCCCTGGGCTGGGCACCCTCCTGACCTGTCCTGGATACCCAGGGCACAAAGAGCCAGACTGTAGGGCGAGTCAGGCCTGTCTTCTCACACAACCACTTTTGATAGTGTCCAGCGGAGGTCCAGCCAAAGGCTAAGGAGCAGGGGTAGGTAGCCCAGCAGCGGCTGTGGTGGACACGCCCCTTTCTTGGGCCACCTGGGTTGCCACATGGGGTGCAAGAGCAGATGTCTTATCCAGTGTCAGTGTCATGCCAGGCGGAGGCAGCCTGCTCAGCCCCACAGGGCCTAGCAGCCACCTACCATCCACGGCAGCCCCTGCTCAGGGCCACGACCTCCATTCCCCTGCCCCTGTGGGTCCCGTGGGCTCTCTTTCTACATGGGCATCCAGGCTATGGAGCCAAAGACAGGAATGTCCTCTCCCAGGCACCCGTGGACCAGAGGCCAGGAGGTGGCCCTGGTCCCAAAGAGCAGGATCTGCTGCCCCCTGTCGGGTGAACCTCAAGGCCTCCCCAGAGGAGACAATAGAGTGGGTGCACTGGGGGTATTGGGAGGGGCTGCTCACAGTCAGGGTCCCTGTCAGCTGGAAGGGGCAGGAGCCACAAGGCTGGTGAGGCCCCCGGGAGCCTTGGAGTGAGAGATGGGCAGGGGACTGTCGAGCTGCTGCTTCCCAGCATAGGAGACTCCACCGAGTCCTGCACCCTGAGCAGTCCTTCCTGCTCCGGGGGACTGGGCCAGGACTGCTGGATCTGCAAGGTCTGCACCCACCCAGGAGGGCCCATCTGGGGACACCAAGAGCTCCTAGGGCCATGCCCGGGCCTCCAGGGCCTCTGTCCTGCAGGCCCCACTCAGGGGGCCATAGCTTAGGGAAGCTGGCTCCTTAGTCCCCCTTCAGACAGGGCATAGGGGGCTGCATTAGCCCCGTCACCAGGCTCAGTGGGGCTCGGTGCTCACAGCTTCCAGAAACCAGACCAAGGAGTCAGACTGGATTCCTGAGATGCAGGAACCAAGCACCAGAGCAGGAACCAAGCACCGGAGAGCATCTCGCTGCCTTCAGGGAGGATTAGACCTGGGTGGGGTCTCAGAGCAGCCAGAGTGTCCTTGGCTTCTGGCCACAAAAAACTCAGGTGACCCAGGCCCAGCTTCTCCCAGGAGGGGCTCAGCCCTCAGCTTCTGTGGCTTGTGGAGGGCTCACCAGGGACCCCTGCAGCAATGAGAGAGAGAAAGTAGGGGCGGCTGGTGGGGGCGGCCCTGCAGGACCAGCTCAGAGGCCACCATGGAAACCGTCAGGGAGCGCTTGACACGGCATATGCGCAGGGCCACCCATGCGGTGTAGACTATTCCAAGAACCCCAGGGCCTGGGGGCTGCCCCAGCTCTCGGCAGTGGGAACCAGAAGTCCCCTCCTTGGCCAAGGGCCCACACCCAAAGAATGAGGCTCAGTGGGAGGGGAATGGATGGGGCCTGGAGCCTTCAGGAGGTCTACACCATGGACTTAGCCCAGTCCCCTAGCACCGAGTCTCGCTGGTGTGAGGCGGGTGTGCAGGTCGGGCTGACCCCCTCCCCACGGTGCAGCTGGACTGAGAGGAGTGGGTAGAGCTTTTCCCCTGGGCCCTCAACCCAGCCTGCAGGGGGTTTCCCCTCCCAAGGCAGGAGCCACAGGTGAGAAAGGGTGAAGGGCTCCCTGGCGCACGTCTGTAATCCCGGCAGCTCAGGAGGCAGAGGCGGGAGGATCACAAGTTCGAGACCAGAGGCAGTCTGCATAATTTAGCAAGACCCTGTCTCAAAAAGTAAAAAAATAATGGACTGGGGGCACAGCTCAGTGGTCCAGCACTTGCAGAGCATGCAGGCGCGAGGCCCTGGGTTCAACCCCCAGTACCACAAAAAAAAAAAAAAGGGTGAAGAGATGACCCGTCATCAGGGGTCAGCAGAGGCGAAGACCAACACGGAGAGGACAGACAGGGACAGAAGAGGCCAGCAGGGCTGAGACAGACCCAGAGGCAGTGCACAGAGAGGCAGCTCAGAAGCGACCTCCTGCAGGGACAAGTCCAGGAGCCGTGTGTGAAGCCTCCCAGAGCTCGGGGAGCCACCCTCTGCTGAACAGGAGCCTGACAGGCTGCACGGTCCATGAACGGCCCTTTGCATGGGCCCCTGGGGGAGCCTGCTCAGGGCCTTGAGCTGGACATCTCCCCTCCTCCCCCAGCTCTGGTTTATACATGTGCAGACCCAGCACCCTGCCCCAGGCCCCACCTGGGGAGCACTGATCACTCAGCCCCCTGGCTGTCAGGGTCTGCAATATTCCATTCTAGCCAGTAGCTCCTCTGTGACCAAGGGTGTTGCCATTTCCTCCTGGAAATGCTTTGGTGCTCTGTCTACCAGGCTCCCCATATCCAATGGTCATCAAAGACTCAAGAATATCTACTCATTTTGCTTATTTATTTATTCCTTTATTTATTTTGAGGTGCTGGGGATGGAACACAGGGCCTTGAACATATTAGGCAAGCACTCTACCACTGAGCTACACCCCCAGCCCTCTAGGATACCTTTGAAGCAAGGCGCTGAAGGGAGAGGGTCCAGTGGGGGCCTCTCTGGCATGAGGAGGAGGCTGCGGCTGCCCCCTGCCCACAAGGAGCCTCTCCAAAGTCCTTTCCCTCAGAGCCCACCACGCAGGCTGGGTAGAGCCACGCAGCAGGTGGGTAGTACCAACGAGGGCCCTTTTAACCCCATACAAGGCAAGTGGAGCCTCCGTTCAGCATCTCGTCAGGCATGTGCGACAGCTGCGGTTCTCCCAGGTGAACCATCTCAGAGGAACACTACACAGGCCTGAGACCCACAACTGCCTCCCAAGATGCTGGCCAGGCTCTCAATGAGGAAAGAGCTTCCCTCAGGGACAAGGCTGGAATCAGCATCTCAAGGACAGGTCTGGGACCCCAGGCCTGGGCCACTGGGCCTCCATGAATTCTCAATGACAAGGTCAAATCCCTTGCATTCCCTGTGACCCAAAGCAACTAGAGTCCAGAGCAGCAGAGTGGAGCCTGCCTTCAGGCCCTACCCAGCATTGCACCTTCCCTGGGGGAGGTGCTCACCCCTCATGGTAAGGGGTTACCAGGGCACCATGATGAACAGCCTTGGCTTTGAAAGCAGCCACATCTGTGGCCTATGCTCTAGCCAGCACACTGCGCTGCTAGGGGAGGCGGAGTCCCTGAGCGTTCGCCACTGCCCTGTCTGCTCCTGCAAATGGGGGTGGGAACTTGGGGGAGGAGGGGGCACCAGGCATGTGGCACTCCCAGGCCAGGCTTTTGGGCACCTGACTCTGCCAGGGCCTGGCCTGGGGCTCCTGGGATCAGTGGGTTCAGAACAGTGACCCCAACCTTCCCTATCCCTGAAATCTACTCTCAGCCACCCTGCCCTTCACTGACCCTTACAAGAACCAGGAAACAGAGCCAGGCACCGCGGTGCCCGCCTGTCATCCCAGCAGCTCTGGAGGCGGAGGCAGGAGGATTCCAAGTTCGAGACCAGAGGTAATCTGCGTAACTTAGCAAGATCCTGTCTCAAAAAAAAATTTAAAAATGGGCTGAGGGTGCAGCTCAGTGGTCCAGCACTTGCAAAGCATGCAAGCGCGAGGCCCTGGGTTCAACCTCCAGTACTGTAAAAAAAAAAAAAAAAAAGAACGAGGAACCAGCACTGCCCCTGTTGGACCAGGCCCTCTTGGCTTTCAGCAGGTGTAGGGAGGAGGCCTCATCACACAGAGCCCCCCCCGGCCTGGAGATGAGCAGGGGCTCTTGGGGGGCAAGGTGACAGCTTGTCCAGATCTGAGCTGCGAACCCATAGACAGAGCCAATCTGACAAAGGGAAGGAGCCTGAGAGTGTGCGGAGGGAGCCTTTGTCCCTGCCAGGCTGCAGAGCTCTGGGAATGTCCCTTCTGTCCTCCACCCGATGGCTGCTGCCGGATTTCCTGTCCTTCCACCTTGCATAATCCTTAGGGGTTGCGGGGGAAGGGGCAGAAATCTTGCCACCTGTTTCAACAGGACTTGCTGGCAATCGCTGCACCCTTCCTTGATTTGGCAAATCCACCCTTCCTGGATTGCCTGCCCTGGGGGGAAGCCCAGCCAGGTAGCCCATAAATAGTTCCCCCTCATTCGCCTCCTCACCCCCACCGCTTCCTCCTTCAACAGCAGCCAGGCCTGGAGCTATCTTGAAACCATGCCCCTAGCTCTCCTGTGGCTGGGCCTCACCCTGCTGGGGGCCCTGCAAACCCAGGCCCAGGACTCTGCTCCTGACCTGATCCCAGCCCCATCCGTGCTCAGCGTCCCCCTGCAGCCAGACTTCCAGCATGACCAGGTAAGGGCCCTGGGGTGGGGGCAGCTGCAGGGAGCCCCAGGAGAGGGTGGGAACACAGAGGAGAGAGGCAAAAGGGCAAAGGGGCAGCGTTGGGCGCATGGACAGGACCCAGGGACCCCAGGGCCAAGGTCCCCTGAGGGAACCAGGCCCCATCCCCCATCCCCTCCCCATCTCAGACCTGGTCTCCCATAATGCCATTGGCCGTGCAAGGTGGAAACATCTTCAGTCCCTCTGCACAGATGAGGAAACTGAGGCTCAGGAAGGCCCACCAATTACTTGCCCAGGGCCACCCCAACCTTGCCACCTCAGGGCCCACTCCTCTCCCAGGGCTCCCTCCTGGCCCTGGAGGCCCCCAGCTCCTGCCGACTTCTCAGGGCGGGCCCAGTTAGAGGGGCTCCTGGTTCCCAGCCAGGCTGCCCAGAGGTGCCAGCAGGGACAGGGCAGGAGGGCGGCTCCGGCCATCGCAGGCCTCTGCCTCTCACCAGTCGCTTGCAGTTCCAGGGGAAGTGGTACGTGGTGGGCCTGGCAGGGAACGCGATTCGAAAAGAAGAGCAGGGCCACTTTAAGATGTACAGCACCACCTACGAGCTGAAAAAGGACCAGAGCTACACCGTCACCTCCACCCTGCTCAGGTGACGCTGCCACCTCCCAGGGGTCTGGAAGGCAGATTGATGTCCCAGCAAGGGGTGACTGAAGCTGAGGGATGCTGTCCACCTTTGGCTCCATGGAGCCTATCTCTTCCTCCTTCCCTTCCTCTTTCCCCCACTTCCTTTCCTCCATCAACGTGTCAATCCAGCACAGACACACAGGGATTGGGATGGGTGTGTGATGGACACATTGTTGTTAGGTATTGTTAGGTGCCGTCGAGTCGTGTCCGACTCATAGTCGGACCCTCATAGGGTTTTCAATGGCTGACTGTTTTTTCGGGATTGCCTTGGGAGTGGATTGCCAGGTCTTTCTCCCATTTTTGCGGTGCTGGGAATTGAACTTGGGACCTCAGAGACTGCAGCGCAGCACTCTACCTACTGAGCTATGGACACATAGCATAAAACAAGGTGGAGAGAGCACAGTGTTGCAGACAGGGAAGCACAGTGGATGCAGCCTCCCTCCAGGGGTTCTAGGGAGGCACCTCAGGAGGCAGGGGGTGTGCACTTCAGGGGGTGGTGGTCTGTGAATCAAATCGCCACACCTTCAGGAGGCTGCAAGCCACCAGCGAGGCCACCCTCCCAGGCCAGCCTCCAGGGCATCTCACCCTGTTCCGAGGCCTGGTCTAGAGATCCTGCAGGGGCTGCGTTCTGGGCTCAGCTGCAGTAGAGACAGGCAGTGGAGGGCTGCCGGGAGTGGGGAAAGCAGTGGAGGTGATGCCAGGCGGTCACAGGAGGGAGAGGAGAGGGGTGGGATGAGGACCCAGGAAGGAGCCAGGGCTCAGCCTCCTGCAGGGTGTTTCTGACTCTGGCAACTGGGTGGATTGGAATGGGGCATCTGAGGAGCAATGAGCAGAAGGTAGGTTTGGGGAGCTCCGTTCTAGGGTGCCCAGGAGCAGGCTGGGACTCAGAGGAGAGAGTGGGGTTGACCCAAGAGCTAAGGATGTGATTGGAACAGATTTGTTGTTGTTAGGTGCCCGCGAGTCGTGTCCAACTCACAGCGACCCTTGTAGGGTTTTCAATGGCTGATTGTTTCGTGATTGCCTCAGGAGGGGGTTGCCACGTCCTTCTCCCGTTTCTGTGGCGCTGGGATTGGAACTTGGGACTTCAGAGACTGCAGAGTGGCGCTCTACCAACTGAGCTAAATCCCAGCCCCGTGGGACAGACTAGATCCTCGGAATCAATTGTGGGGAGGAGGGGAGGGGCAGGAGCAGCAAGATGGGAGAAGGGGTTACATGCTTGGGGGCGGGACTGCCTATGGGGAAGGCCACCATGGGGAGGCAGCCAGAGGAGGGGCAGTGGGGGCTTCAGGGAAGGTCTGACTAGGGTTGGGGTGGGCTGCAGTACAGCAGGCAGGAACAGCCATGGGCAGGTTCAAGAGGGGAGGCCCCGGGCCCCAGGTAAGGTGGTGGGGGATGGGCTGTCATGGGTTGGCCTCAGTAGGGTGCATCAGAATCCTGCTGCAGCCCTGGCCCCACCTTGTCCAGCCAAGGGGGTCCACACCTGTGTCATTTCCCTGCTAACCCCCAGCTCTTGCTCCCACAGGGACACGGGCTGTGACCGCTGGATCAGAACTTTTGTCCCAAGTGTCCAGCCTGGCCAGTTCAGCCTGGGCAACATTCAAAGTGAGTCTTTAATGAGATGGGGCCCAGCTGTTGGGGGACCAGGGGACAGGGTCCTCCAGGAAGTGGGGTGGGTCTCCTCGGCCCGCCACAAAGATGCTGTTCTGTAGTGTGAAGCCCATGATGACAGGATGGGGGGGTGGGGTGGGAAATGGGACAGCCCCCTCCTCATGGCCAAGGCGGGGCTAACACCTTGCTATCTTGTCTGCAGACTACCCTCACCTGCAGAGCTATGTAGTACAGGTAGCCGCCACCAACTACAATGAGTATGCTATGGTGTTCTTCAAGAAGACTTCCGGCAACAGAGAGTACTTCAAGACCACCCTCTATGGTGGGTCCTCACCCCACCAGTTGGGGACCAGGCTCCTGGTCAAGCTTGGGGGTGGGGACCCTCAACCCCAGTCCCCCAAAATCTTCTCCAGCTCCAGTTCCCCTGAGGGAGGAGGTCTTCCGCCGCCCCTCCATGGGAAAAGGGTCTGAAGCCATGTTCAATATTTATGGAGTGTCTTTCCGCTGGCCACTCGCCACTATCTTGGCCACAGGGAGAACCAAGCAGCTGACCCCCGAACTGAAGGAGCGTTTCGTCCGCTTCGCTAAGTCTCTGGGTCTCACCGATGACCACATCATCTTCCCTGTCCCCATCGGTAAGGGCCAGCTGGGGAGAGGGAAAGGGATGTGGGGACTCTCTAGGCCTGATGCTGCCCCACTGAGGAAAGAGGAGAATTAGTGCCCTGGTTCAGCCACTGGAGGGTTAGCGACCCTCCCCGGGAGCCACTTTGGGTTCAGGAAGACCCTGCCCCACCCTAGGGTCTGTGGAGCCCCCAGAGATCCCAGCCCCAAGTGTCCTTCCTGACAGTTTAGCCATGGCCTGTCCAGCAGAGAATTTCAGGACCACACCCAAGTTTTCCCAGTCTCACTGTCCTGGGCCACCAATTCCCTCCACTCCTGGGCCCCCTTGTCCTGGGCCACCTCCCCTCCACACTTGAGGCTTTGCTGTCCTGGGCTTCTCCCCCTCCCCTAGATCTTGCTCATCACTGGTTTGGGAGATATCCTTGCCTTCAAGGGGCTGGCCTGGGCAGGGGATAAATAGGCAGGAAGCCTGGGTGTCCACGCAGCTATGAGGCCCAGCCCCTCAGGGCAGCCACCCCCTGGGCCTTTCTTCCCCTTTGTCTGCCCCACACTGGGCCTTTCTGCTCCCCCAGCCCTAAGGGAACCTCCAGGTCTTCTGCAGCTGGGCCAGGGTGGGCCTGAGGCAGCCCAGGGACAGTGCAGGAGTCCTGGCAGCCAGGGACAGCACACCACCACCATACACACACACACACACACACACACACGCGTGCACGCACACGCGCACGCACGCACACGCACATGCACACACATCCCCTGGTCCTGTTCTGATGTACTTTCCTTCTTCCCCACAGCCGGGTGCATCGATAACTGAACAGGCCGTGGGTATGGCTAGTCTTGGGGCTCATGGGAAGCCAGGGTGCTGTGGGCTGGGGGACCCAGGTTTGCCTTTGCTCCCCCCCTGCCCCCCCAAACCCCTGAACTGCAGTGTCTTTACTCTGCTGTCCCCTCTCAGATGCCTCCTGTCTCATCACTCCTGTCCTTCCTGTCACCTCTATCCAGATTGCCACCTGGCTGCCGACCAGCCTCGAGGCCAGCAGGAGCTGGCATATCCTTTTTGTCACTCAGTACTGCCTACTCGGCTGCCCCAAAAGCTGCCCCGCTGAGGGAGCCCCCTTGTTTGCTAAATAAACCCATACTTCCAGGTCCCCCAGTCTGCACTCCTTGACCCCAGGGCCATGGGGAGGGAGAAGGGCCAAGGGTGGGTCACACCAGTATCACCCCAAGCGCATGCAGTCCTCGAACCCAGCCTGAGAGGAGGCCCAGGGAGATGGCCTCTCTAGGACCCCTGCCTCCCCCGGCTGCCCTGAACCCATCCTTTCTTGACTGGGCACTCCTAGTGCCCACCAAGGGCTCACCTCCAGAGCAGCGGCGGCCACCACATGCCCCTGCCGACAAGAGGCACCTGGTTAGCCGGGTGTGGTGGCGCACGCCTGTAATCCCAGGAGCTGCAGGCAGTGCAGGTCTGGGTGCCAAGCGAGTGCCACACATGGCTTTCACAGAAAGCTTCATGGTCAGGTGGCCTAGCTGCCATCGTCCCACACACCATGAAATGGCTAGGAAAAGGATGCCTGGGCAAAGTCACCCAGCCAGCAAGTGTGGGCTCAGAGGTGATATCCTGCTTAAGAGTCCTGCTGAGTCAGGCCCATGTCGCAGGGAAGAAAGATTGGGAGGCCCAATGGCTGCTGCAGCCTCGTCCTAGCTTCATACTGGACATTCCAGAGTGCAGGCTGTCCTCAGTGTAGTAGGGGTCAGGCCCAGGTGTCCCAGGTGGTAACACTGGGGTAGAGTCCTCTCCTGTCCCCAGAGCCACACTTGCTGGCTGGGTGACTTTTGCAGGCATTCTTTTCCCAGCCAGTTCATGGCGTGTGGGACGATGGCAGCTGGGCCACCCGACCACGAAGCTTTCTGTGAAAGCGGCACTCGCTTGGCACCCAGACCTCCACTGCCCACTGTGGTACCCGCAGGAGGCAGTGGCAACCTTTTACCTTATTGGGAACATGGCACATAGTCCTGGGGGCGCTTGAGAAAAGCCAGAACTTCGGGGAGCTTCAGAGCGCTCCCACCCCCTGCCTTGTGTACGAGGCTCCTGGTAAAATGTCCCTACTTGGGTTGGCCAGGGCTGGCGTGCCTTCTGATCCCCACCCACAGGGGTAGCCACCGAGAGCCCTAAGAGAGGCGTGAAGACCAGAGAAACCCAGGACAGGGGATGGGTGGTGGGTCGTCTCTGCTACGGCTGGGGGACTCGGGGAGTGGGCAGACCCTGCGTGACTGGGTCAGGGAGGGCTGTAGACTGGAACATTGCGAAGCCATAGCAGGCCTTGAAAATTGAAAATTGATTTCGCCCACGCAGAGGAGCGGACGCGCCGGGGTGGGGCAGAATACTGGTCTCGGCCCCACGCCCTCTTCCTCCGGGTTCGCTCGGGCTCGCTCGCCCTCGCCGCGGGCCGAAGCATCCACTGCCCGAGCTTCTCCCGGACCGGTAGACCCGGGGTGGCCCCGCCCAAAGGCCCGGATGTGGGCGGGGCTCTAGGGGCGGGCAGGCAGCAAGCGGAGCCTGACTGGGAGGCCTGCTGCGCAAGAGTCCCAGGTCGGCGGGGCGGAGTTGGACGGCAGGGCGGGAGGGGGCGGAGACAGGTCGTGGGCGGGGAGTGAGGGGAGGAGTCAGGTCGTGATGGGGCGGGGCCCGAGCCTCGCGCGGACCGCCTCGGGGGCGGAGTTTCACCCTCGGCCGCCGTGCGGCGCTGCGTTCCACCCTTCCGGGTCTGGCGCTCGATCCGTTTCCTCCACATTAAATCCAGAGCCGGCTTTCGGCGGCGACGTTAGCGGAGGCTCAGCTCTGCGCGGCCCCTGCGGCGCCCGGGCCCGCCATGTCGGGCCCCAACGGGGACCTGGGCATGCCGGTGGAGGCGGGCGCGGAAGGCGAGGACGACGGCTTCGGGGAAGCAGGTGACCCGGGGCGCGGCTGAGGTGCCCTTTGCCTTTCCCGGGGTACCTTCCTGGGATGGGAAGTCGGGGTCGGGGTGGGGGCTTGGGACAGACCGAGGAGCCCTCCTCAAACCGCCCGTGGTGGGGTTCAGAGTTGTCGCGGAGCCGCCTCGGTGCGGCGAGCAGGTCCCCAGAAACCGCAGCATTGGAGAACTGTGGGGAGCAGCCCTCTTTTACACATGGGGGAAACTGAGGCACCTTCAGGGACGCTTGCCTTCTGGGCAGTTGCTCCAGCCACTGGCTTTGCCTTAGGGAGACGGGACCGAGTGGACCGACCTGGCTCAGCAGGAGGGGCTGACCGGGTGGGCGCCCCTCTGCTGAGTCAGCACCTCACCCTCCTGGCTTTGCTGATGTGACCTGCTTCCAGAGCAGCCTGTTGCGTGCACGGCGCTGCGGGAGCCGGGTACCGGGAGGACGGGGGACGCCATCGACCCACTGCCTCTTTTTTATCTTCTGGAACTTCAGGCTTCCCATTTGTAATATAGGAATGGTGATTAGTGTCTTCTGCATTGAGATGCATCAGGATTAAAAGAAAAATGGAATGTCAAGTGCTTGTCAGGCTCCAGCCTGCACATGTTCATTGAGTGAATATCCTAGTTATTCTTTAGTGAAGGCCAGGTGCATTAACTTAGAGGGCAGGACTTAGTAAATGGGTAAGGATGGGGTATCTTTTTTGTTTGGTGGGTGGTAACAGCTTTATTGGACTATGTATGATTCACATTCCATAGTTTACCCATTTAAACTATACAGTTCTGCTGGGTGGTGTGGCTCACATCTGTAATCCCAGAGACTCATGAGGCTGAGGCAGGAGGATTGCAAGTTCAAGGCCAGAGGCAGCCAGTGTAATTTAGTGAGACCCCTCTCAAAAAATAAAGGTGCAGCCAGGCAGGGTGGCATACACCTATAATCCCAATGGCTTGGGAGGCGGAGGCAGGATCGCAAGTTTGAGACCTGAGGCAGTCTGTGTTATTTAGTGAGACCCTGTCTCAAAAAAGTAAAAACAATTGGGCTGGGGGTGCATCTCAGTGGTCCAGAACTTGCAGAGCATGCAAGCGTGAGGCCCTGGGTTCAACCCCCAGTACCGCAAAAAATAAAAAATAAAAAATAAAGAAAGGTGGCCGGGCGTGGTGGCACACGCCTGTAATCCCAGCGGCTCAGGAGGCAGAGGCAGGAGGATCGCAAGTTCGAGACCAGAGGCAGTCTGTGTAATTTAGCTAGACCCTGTCTCAAAAAAAAAAAAAGGGCTGGGGGTGCAACTCAGTTGTCCAGCACTTACAGAGAATTCAAGCAGAGGCCCTGGGTTCAACCCCCAGTACTGCAAAAAAAATTAAAAAATAAAAATAAAGGTGCAGTCCAGACCACTTGCAGAGTATGTGCAAGGCCCTAGGATCAACCCCTAAGTACCAAAAGCAAAAAAAAAAAAAAAGAAAAGAAAAGAAAAAGAAAAAGAATTTGTACAGTTCTTTGGGTTCTGTGTATTCAGAGTTGTGCATCCCTTGCCACAGTAGTTTTAGAGCATTTTTACCACCCAGTGTCTGCTTTTAATAAAGATAGAAGGCCATCCACTGGGGGCACGCAGTGGGCACGTAGGTTTGCGCTGGGCAATGCTGGTGAAGTGGCCAGACGGTGCATCCCTGCTGCTAGCCATGGTGGGAGCAGCAGGAAGGGCACTGAGTTGGTCTCATGGAAGGGCTGTTGACAAATCCTCAGGACAGGGCGGAGGATGGTGTCCCAGGCTTGGTGTCCAAGCAGAGGCTTGGACCTGGGAAGTACCCTTGACACGGATAAAGCCTAGCCTAGCCTAGCCTAGCCTAGCCCAGTGGTGTGGAGATAGCACCTCCCCCAGCCCTTCCCCCAGCTACATCCTGACACAGAATGTGAAAAGGGGATCGTAATGACCACCTACTAGGTACCTGCTGTGGCCAGACCGTCTGAGCTCTCAGCATATCTGAACTTTCAATTCTAAGCCCAGTTTTCCAGAAAGCAGTTGCAGTAACTTGCTGGGGTAGAGCAGAGCTGGAACTCAAACCCAGAGGCTCCTGATCCCCATGTCAGACTTCTGGCTCTGTTACCAGCCAGGTGAAGGACCCTGGGCTCCCTCCTGCCTTCTTAGGCCTCAGTTTCTCCATCTGTACTGGGGATCAGCTTTAAGATCCAGCAGACTGCCCAGAATTCCATCCTCTGTGAGGCCTGCCCTTCCCCTGAACGTGGGCGCATTCCCCCCTGCATCCCAGACTCGCTCTGATTCCCTGGGCATTTCCAGCAGCCCCAGCCACTTCCCCTCTGCTCCCAGGCTGGCGGCTGAGTGCATGTGAGTCACGGGCTGGCTCAGAACTGGGTCCCACAGTGGGCACGGGCCCAGACCTTGGGTCCTGAGGGACATTATGTTGCTGAGAGAGGCGGGTCATGAGTGGCCGTACAGGAGGGGGACCAGGGAAGATTTCTTGGAGGCAGCATTGTAAGCTAGTCCTTGAAGGGTTGGCCTTGAGGCATTCTGGTGGCAGAGACAGTTGGGCAAAGGGACAGAGGCTGTAAAGTCAGAGCTTCATTCATTTATTCACTCACTCGTTCATTCAGTAAGTGCTTACTTCGTGTCATTGAGGATACTGGAGAGACAGCAGCAAACAACAGACCCCTCTCAGAGAGCTTCATAGTCCAGCAGTGGACACAGACCAGCACACAATAGTCACAGCATTCATTCCTGAGGGGCGGGCGGTGGAGGGGTGTGGGGCACAAAGGGATCAGAATAGAGGAGTGATCTCATTTGGAGCACTGGGAGGCCTCCCTGTGGTGACATCCATACTGAGACTTGAAGGACCAGTGGGACTTATCCAGGAGAAGAGGAGGGAAGGAAGACAGGAGGACCAGTGCATCCCAGGCAGAGGCAACAGCACATTCAAAGGGCCTGAGGTAGGCAAAGGCAGGTGTGAGAGGAAAGGCAAAAGCTTGGAGATGGGGCTAGAGAGGGAAGCAGGGGCTGGTCCTGTTCCAGGGCCTGGGAGGATCTGCCAGGTGCCCGATCCCGACGCAGAGGGAGCCACACCAGGGCTGGAGATTAGGGCTTGCCTGAGACAGACACCTGGATTGCCCGACTCCAGAACATGGGCTCTGCCCTTTGGCCAGCTGCTAAAGAAAGTGCAAAGGAGTTGGGCACTGGCAGGACCTCCAAGACAGGACACCGGCTGACCACCCTGTGACCACTCTACCCCTAGAAAAACGACAGTGCACTAAGGTATTATTTCTTCAAAGCCCTTCCTCGATTGGCATTTCCCCATTTTCCAGATGGTGACACTGAGGCTCGGAAGGAATAGGGACTTTCTCAAGCCGCCTTGGAGGTTTGGCTGGGGCAGGCGGGGGCTGAGTGCGTCTGTGAGGCCTGAGGAGACGCAGGACCTTGGTTCCATCTTTCCCCTTCCTCCCAGAGTACGCTGCCATCAACTCCATGTTGGACCAGATCAACTCCTGTCTGGACCACCTGGAGGAGAAGAACGACCACCTCCACGCCCGCCTCCAGGAGCTGCTGGAGTCCAACCGGCAGACGCGCCTCGAGTTCCAGCAGCAGCTCGGGGAGGCTCCGGAAGATGCTGGCCCCTAGGCCAGGGGAGCCCCCAGCCGGGCCCAAGCCCCGCCTCCCCAGGCCAGGCTAGACCTGACCTAGACACCGTCTCAAGGGCTGGCCCTCGGGTCCCCCAGTGGGTCTGCCCGCCTGGGCCAGCCCTCGCTGCTGAGCGTCCGTCGTGGGCCCAGGTGTGGGCCTGAGACCCACGCACTCGCCTTCCTGCCCAGCTCCTGCCCCACCCAGGATTGAGAATCCCATTAAAAGGTTCTCCCGCACCACCATGCTTCTGTCCTCTGTGTGCCGGGCTGAGCCCTCCCGTGACCGCTGGAGATGATGGAGGCAGCCACTGATCACACGTGGGTGTCTCTCGGGCCAGGCACCGGGGCTGGGTTCTTGGCCACTTTGAATTTCTGGACACAGATGGTGCAGGGAGGTGAGGGCCTCCTCCCTGCTTGGTATGGTCCTGGCCAGCAGGTGCCTGCCAGCCCAGCTGAGACAAAGTCACACATGCTGTGTGACCTTGTGGGATGCACTCAGCCTCTCTGGGTGCCAGGGCCTTTCACCTACACAGCCAACACTAAGATAGGCTGTGCAGCCTTGGTATTGCCCTCTTGCTCTTGGCCTTGGTCTCCCCAGCTGGCCAATAAGAGTGCCTGTCCGAGTGCCTGTCTCTGAGGGCCTAAGGGTCTCCAGGGGTCATTTCTCTCTAAATGGGAAAATAGCAAAACTAAGGAGCCACTCAGAGCCTATGGGTCCCATTCGCTGCTGGCTCATCTTAGGGTGGCCTAGCAGGAGGGGGGCGCCCTGCTGGTGAACCAGGAGCTCAGAACCCAGGCAACAAGGGCCCCCTAACCCTAATCGACTCTATGCCTCTACTTCGACTTCTATGAAGTCCAGCTGGGCAGAGAGGCCCACATGAGGGTCCGGAGCTCATGCCTAGGGTCAAGTCCTGGCCGTCTGCCAACTCTGTGACCCTTGGCAAGTCACTGGGCCTTGCTAGGCCTCAGGTTCTGCATCTGTAATTTGGGGCTAGTCACAAGACCCCCTCCTGGGATCGCTGTGAAAATTAACTCAGGTCTTACTTCAAGTCACTTTCCTAGCCCTGACAGGAGGGAAACTGAGGCTCCGAGAGGCGGCGTGCCTTGTGATCCCTGAGTCCTTGGCTCTCAGCCTGTCCTTGGCCCCCAGTTCTGTCGCCGCTGTACCCAGAGAGGCTGGGCATGGGCTAAGAGCTCCTGGGTGCCCCCTTCCCCTGTCCCCCAGACGGAGCGCTGGGTGGGATCGTGCAGCCAAATGACCTACTTTTATTAGATTTTGAGTAAAAACCGCCGACCGTGTCAACAACTCCACACAGACTCCAGAAAACATGGGCGGCTCTGGGCCCAGACACTGGGCGCAGGGGGCCCCTCCATCAGCTTTTGAGGCGCGTGGAGCGCCGAGGAGGGGGTGGGGGGTTGGGGGGGCGAGGCTTCACCTTGTTTGGGGTTTTGGCTGTGTCCTGGGGGCTGGGCTGGGTGGGCAAACGGCCAGGGCCACCGCTGGAGGTGAACAGCGCAGTCAAGGCGTTCCGGGCGTTGATCGCACACCGGCGGCTCACGGGCCGGGTGGTAGGGCTGGGGTTCTTGGCTGCTTTGTATTTCTGGGTACAGAGGGTACAAGCGAGTCAAGGTTTCCTCCTTACCTGAGGTGCTCCTGGCCGGCAGCTGCTTCCCAGCCCCAGCCAAGGCAGCATCGAGGTGCTGTGTGACCCTGGGTGATGCTCTCAGCCTCTCTGGGCCAGGGCTCTGGAGTTAACCGCCTGGCCCTCTGTACCTCCCAGAAAAACAACAGAAAGAGCCCAGCCCCAGCCCAGATTCAGTTCCCTCCTTGTTGCAGGGGTGGGCTTGGGGACCAGGGCCAAAGCGTGAGGGAGCTGGCCGCTGGCCACTGCCACCAGCTTGGACAGAGGCTGGGTCCCTGGGTGGGGCAAGGGTGGTCAGGATGTCCGGCTCACCTGCAGGTTCTCAAAGTGGGCCAAGGACTTGCAGTGGGACAGCTGCACCCCTGAGTTGCTGTCATAGAACTTGTGACAGATGCGGCAGACATAACCCATCACCGGCACCAGGAAGTCCACGCCTGCGGGGTAGAGAGCGGTGCAGCGACTCCCGGCCCATGCCGGCCAAAGCCCGCCCTCTTCAGGGTCTAGGGGTGGCCTGGCGGGCAGGCCCAGCCCGGGGGTCTTACCGTACGCGGTGTTGGGGCTGTAGGTCTCCGAGCCCTTCCACTCCTCTATGGAGATGTCTCTCGACCTCACCTGGAGACGCAAGCGCAGGCCTCGGATGTGGCTCCCCGGCCCCTCCCAGATACAGGCGAGGGGCCTGCAGCCCACCCAGGGTCTCAAAGCCACCATCCTCGTGGCTTCCAGGCAGTCGTGGGTGGCACTCGCCAAGCCCTGGCATATGCTGACCCTGCCTCCCCGAGTGCCCAGCACACGGCCTGTGTCATCCCACCGCGTCCTCACTTCAGCCCTCTGTGGTCACGCCCATCTGACAAAAGAGGAAACGGCCCAGGGATGCTAATTCACTCGCTCAGGGTCACTCAGCTGGTTTGTGGAGGACCTGGTGGGTCCAAGCCAGGGTTCCAACCCAAGCTCCTTCTGGAGCTGCCGTGACCTCGGTCCTAGAGGTGGGTTTGAGGTGATGGAGGCCCCTGTGTCTCAAGACACCTGCTGGCCCCGAGCCCCTTCCTGAGGAGGCCATCTCACGTCAGCCCTTCCCTGCCTAGCAGTGCCCCTGGCTACTCTCCAGGCAAACACAGGGCTTCTCAGAATTCTAAGCACCTCTGTGCTGAGCCCCTCCGAGGACCACCATGGACTGTAAGTGGGGTGACCTCTGTGAGGCAGGGGCCAGGCCTGGTCCTCAAGAGTCCCTGCCCCAGCACCAGGGTGTGGCCCAGAACAGGCACCCAGAAACACCTGAGGTTTTCATGTGGTTGTTGATGTCATTTGTTTGAGACTGGTTCGTGCTGTGTACCCAGGCTGGCCTGGAGCTCACGTCGATCCCCGCCCTCAGCCTCCAGAATGCTGGAATTACAGGCGTGTGCCACCCTGCCCTACCACGATCCCCTGTTAAACTGCAAGGATTCCAAGCTCCCCCAGCTCCAGGGAGCAGAGCTGGAATGGTAAAGGTGTGAGCTCTGAAGTGTCACTCTCTGCCATCCCACGGGATGACATTCCGCCAGGACAGTGTGTGGTACATGCCTCGAACACAAGCGCTCAAAAATGTCGGCTGCCAACACCGTCACCGTCACCTCACACAGCCTTGTCTTCTGCACACTAGCGCCCCACCTCCGTGCCTTCCTGGATGCTGTGCCCTCAGCTTGGGGGCCCTTTCCCTGCCCCCACATAGGTCAACGCTCAGCCAGGCAGCCAGGCAGGCCCGCACATTCCTCCTGCCACTCAAGAGTCATCCTGCTGAATATTTACATGGTCACTGATAATCCACTGTGGGATGCGGTAGCCCCTACAGAGGCCACCCCAAGGCTGAGGCCACGGCAGTGAGGGCCCTGCCAGGACCCAGCCCCACTCCCGCAGCCCGCTCCAAGCACCTGCTTGCAGAATTCCTCCTCAACCTCTATCTCCTCTTCTTCGTCATCCTCCTCCTCCTCCTCTTCATCACCTTCAAAACAACCCACGGCGTCCACGGTGATGAAGTGGTCCTCGTCTGGGCTGGCTGTCTCCTTCTCGAGTGTCTTCAGCTGCCCGGGGAAGCAGGAGAGGACTCAGGCCAGCTCTGGGCGGCTGAGGCGCCACACAGCCCTGAAATCCCAGGCCCGCTAGACCTGCTACAAGTTAGGCTGGGATAAACCCCAACCTACTGTGTGGCCTCGGTGAAGGCTCTATACCTCTCTGGGCCCACGTCCTCTGAGACAGCTGAGGTTACCTCTTTGGCCTTGTCCTTGTGGCCCTGGGACTTCACGTGCTCCACAAACTTTCGGGGGGTCTTGAAGTAGCGGTTGCAAATGGTGCAGAAGGGCCGCAGGGATTGTTTGGCGATCTAGAGGAGGGAGCGCAGGCCACATGGGTGGCAGGCAACATGCTCAGGTGTGAACCCTCCGACTAGTGACCAGGCAGTGCCCAGGGAGACCGCACCTCCCCGCTGCAGGCCCACCACATGTGTAGTAAAGCTGGCCTGGCTCCGCCCCCGCCCTGGACATGGGGAAACCTGTATCTTCCCTGTATGGTTGGCCGTGACATAGGATGGCAAATGGCAACACAGATGGGACAGGAGAGAGGGCAGCCACCAAAGGAACGCCACGGACCCCATGGCTGAATAACAGAGTGAGCTGGTGCCCACACTGGGCAGGTGGGGAAACGGAAGCCCACGGAGGAGGAAGACTGACTTGTCAGAAACCACACTGAGTGATGGTCACATGGTGGCAAAGACAGACCTTTACTTTCCACTCCCACCCTGGGCTCCGCCCCGGCCCTTGGCTGGAGACGGTTCCCACGGGGCCCTCCTACCTTGTGGTCTTGGGTCCTGCGGTGCTGGATCAGGTCCCCCATGTAGTACACCTGGCAGGTGTTGCACCAGCGCCTCGGGGGAGGGTCTCTGAAGGGCAACAATCAAGACTAGCATCGTGTGACACTGTGAGGGCAGGCAGGACAGCCGCTTGCCCGGATCACTCCACAGTGCGACCTCATGCAGGGCCAGGGAGGGCTGCTCCCGGCTAGAGCGCATGTTCAGCCTGGTTTGTGAGGTGCCAGGTTGAGTTCCCAGCACCACAAGAGAAAAAGCAAAATGTAATGCAATTCCAGGCTCTTTTTTTGAAAACTTAACAAAACAGCTCTCAGGTTTATCTGGGTGAATACTTAAGCAGGAATAACCATAAAAGCTTTGGTGGGAGGATGACATTTAGAAGCATTTGGGTTGGCAGCAATTAAAATGAAAATAAGTAGCCACAATAGGCAAAAATGTGTAATATGATGTACGCCCACACGGTGAATCAAAGGGAAAGAACAGAAAGTCCAAGACAGGTTCAGCTAATGGTAAGAATTCACCTTCTAATAAACTGGCACTGAGAAGATGGCATAGAGGATGCAATAAGCATTGTCAGGCTAATTTGTTATCCACTTGAAGAAAAGCCTTTTGCTCCCACTTCCTACCTGCCTTCAAAATAAACCTAGCTAGACTACTGGAAACTCAGAATCAAAACCATGTCCTTGAAAAAAAGGGGGTAGTAGCTATTTGCATAGATAATCCTGAGTTACAGAACACCTTTCAACATAGAAAATCAAAACCAGGAATCGTGAAAGAACAAACTTGATTGCATAAAAATCGAAACATTTCTACATATTGAAAATGTCATAAAGAAGATACAAAAGGCCTGGGGATGTAGCTCAGTGGTAAATTGCTTGCCTTGCACCCTCAAGGCTCTGGATTCTATCTCCCATACTGCCAAAAAAAAAAAAAAAAAAAAAAAAAAAAAAAAAAAAAAAAAAAAAAAAAAAAAAAAAAAAAAAAAAAAAAAAAAAAAAAAAAAAAAAAAAAAAAAAAAAAAAAAAAAAAAAAAAAAAAAGTGTTCCAAATCAATGAAAACAAAACCTCTCGGGGTGGGGATATAGCTCAGTTGTAGAGCACTTGCTGCCCATGTACAAGGCCCTGGGTTCAATTCCCACCACCACACACACAAGAAAAAGTTAAGAAAAATAAATAATAATGATGAATTTATAAAAAATTTAAAAAAGGAAGAAAGAAAAAAAGAAAGGAAAGAAAGCCTCTCGGCTAAATATGCACATACACAAGTTTGCCTCAATTTTAAGGGGTACAAGAACTCCCTAGTATCTACTGATAGGGCCCTGGTAAGAATCCTAGTGTAGAGCGCTACTTAGAGATATAAAAACTGTTCGAATGGACAGTGTAGCATGGTCCTAATTTTCACTTTGAAAAAGACTGCATATGATATATGCCCACAGAAAGGATCACGGGAGGAACTAGGCCACAATGGACACAGTGTATTTACATGGGATTATAGGCGATTTTTATCATCTTGTGTATGGGTGGGTATGGGTTCTTGTATTTTCAAAGTGCTACCTAATGAGCAAATTATTTTTTTGTAATCAGAAAAGTTTTTTTGGGTTCTGGGGATGGAACCCAGGCTGTTTTTCCTGTTCCTGAGACAGGGTCTCACTATGTAGCCCAGGCTGGCCTCAAACTCTCAAGCCTCCTGCCTCCGCCTCCCAAGTGCTGGGAGTATAGGCATGCACCACGACACTTGGCCTGACCCAGAGTTTCTGATGAGGCTGAAGGAAGGAAAGACAGCAGCCTGTGGGAGAGACTGTCATGTGGGCAGCCAGGTCGGGATTCTAGGGGAGGCATCATCAGGAGACTGGGGTGAATCTCTTCCACCCAAAGCCTGTTAGCAGCTTGCACTGGACTGTCTAAGCTTCTATGCCACAAGATCTATTGTTATACAGTCAAGCTCACGCTGCATATGCCATTCTGAATCCTGTTTTAACCGAACACTGCGTCATGTTGCACATTATTTTAAATTCCCTGCGGTTGTCCTATTTATACTGGTTGTTCCACCAATTAGACAGGCCTGAGCTGACTTAGGAACTGGGATTTAGCTCAGTTGGTACAACGCCACTCTCCAGTCTCTGAGGTCCCAAGTTTGATTCCCAGCACCACAAAAATGGGAGAAGGACGTGGCAATCTACTCCTGAGGCAATCCTGGAACAATCAGCCATGGAAAACGCTATCAGGGTTGCCATGAGTCGGACATAACTCAATGGCACCTAACAACAACAATAATAGCTGACCTCACCAACCCCCTAGATTTGGATACTTTAGATAATTTCCAACCAGATTTTTCTACCACTACATTGACTACAAAGAAATCTTTTTGAGTCCCCTCCCGCCTGTGTTTGTGATTATTTCACCGAGGTATAAAACCACGTAAGGAAGCGATTCTCAGAGTGAGAAGTGGCTAACAGAGGCACGAGCTGCCATGGAGAGGGAGCTCCCTGTCACCCAGGCATGAAAGTAAAGGCCACCAAGAGCCTCTGCTGTCCCTTCACACCTGTATGGGGAGGTTCAAGCTGTGACCTGTGTAAACTCTCACCAGGGACTTAAGGGACAACTGTCTAGCCTGGGAAAGGGGTCGGTGTCGCCTCTGTAGGGCTTGTTTTCACTCTGAATAAGTTGTTAACTTTTGTTCTGTTTCAAGACAAGGTCTCACTATGTATCCCAGGCTGGCCTTGAACTCTTTTTTTCTTTTTTTCTTTTTTTTTTTGTAGTACTTGGGGTTGAACCCAGGGCTTCGTGCCTGCATGCTTTTCAAGTGCTGGACCACTGAGCTGCCACCTCCAACCCATTTTTTTTTAACTTTTCTGAGGCAGGGTCTCACTAAGTTACACAGACTGCCTCTGGTCTCGAACTTGAGATCCTCCCGCCTCTGCCTCCCTAGCTGCTGGGATTACAGGCATGTGCCACCATGCCTGGCTTGCCTTGAATTCTTGATCCTCCTGCCTCCACCTCCCCAGTGCTGGGATTACAGGCGTGTTCCACCTCGCCCGGTTTAGTTAGTAACATCTTGGAATTGGAAAATTGCACATACAGTCTGGATTTCTAGATTCTCCTGGAAAACTGGGAGACATGGAGCTGAGAGGCAGCTGTCTCATGGCACAGAACCCACGTCACCTATACCCCAAGTCCACACAGCCCTGCTTCTCCACTGATGCTGCTCAGCCTCTGCAGGCCCATGACAGACCACCAGCTCCTAAGAGCATCTCCAGCCTCCCACCAGGCCCAAGTGCTCACCCCAGACTCTAGGAGGGTGGATGTTGCTGACCCCTCGGGGCCTGGGTCAGCACACACACCATCCCTTCCACAGGGATAGTCACGCTGTCCCTGCCTGGATAGAACATTAAGAGACTGTCATCACACACACACCCACCAGGCCATTTTACAGATGGGGAAACTGAGGTCCAAGCTAACAGTTAATGGTGTGAAGGGGCCTCTGGGGAGGGCAATGCTTAACCCACAGGCAGCCCTTGCAGAGGGCAGAGTCAGGGCCTGACCTGAGACCCTCCCACCCCCCACTCACTCCGCCTCTCTCTCCAGGACGTCCCGGGGCATGGGCAGCAGGGACAGCAGGCAGGTTTGGCTGGAGTGCTGAATCTCCCCGAGCCGCTGCTGGTGCTGGGCCTCCGCCAGGTGGTCCTGGAACTCCTGCAGCATGAGGGGGCCACGGGTGGCCGTGAGGCGAGGGCAGCTCCAACCTCAGCTTCTCGGCCACCCTACCATCTATGAGGCCAGTTCCCCCACACAGCCCTGTGCGGGCCAGAGCTGGGAGGGTAAACTGAGGCAGACAGCGAGAACACAGCTGGAACTTCCGGCCCTCCCGGGGACTGTGGGAGCATCTCTAACACAAGGATTGCTCAGTTAACTTAGGTCTCCAAGGCTCTGCTCAAGTGAGGCCTCGAGTAACAGGTAACGACACCAACAGTAGCAATAATAAGAGCGGAAGGCTACAGTTTTGTCTTTTTTTCTTTTCAAACTCCTGGGCTCCAGCGAGCCTCCTGCCTCCGCCTCCCAAGTAGCTGGGACTACAGGGACAGGCCACTGTGTCCAACCAAGGCTACTACTATTATTATTATTATTATTATTATTTATTTTTATTTTTTGCGGTACTGGGGCTTGAACCCAGGGGGTCGCACCTACATGCTTTGTAAGTGCTGGACCACTGAGCTGCGCCCCTAGCCCTTTTTTTTTTTTTTTTTTTTTTAACTTTTTGAGACAGGGTCTTGCTAATTTACGTAGACTGGCTCTGGTCTCGAATTTGCAATCCTCCTGCCTCCGCCTCCCAAACTGGGATTACAGGCGTGCGCCACCATGCCCGGCTAAGGCTACTATTATTAGTGTTATATTTTCTTGGGCCTCAGGACCTCACTGTCAAGTTGCCAAATCTCCAGAACCACTTAGGGAGGGGGACTCTGAATATTTCTTCATCTGAATTCCACAGGCACGGGATTCATTTTCTGAGGCCTGGGTAGAGGGCTAGGGCCAATTTGAACCAGGTCTATCTGACTCTAAAAACCTGCCCCCCAGGCTGATTGGGAAAAAGTTTCTGAGCAGATGCAGTTGCCCCAAGTGTGCTGGGCTCAAAGGCCGTGTGCAACCACTGGACAGCGTGCAAGGGCAGGCCCAGGGTGCCCTGCAGACCCCAGCCCTCCCCTCTGGCCGGCCCTTGAGTACCTGCTGGCTGCTGCAGCTGGCCTTGCAGATGTAGCAGAAGAACTGGAGGGCCTGCTTGGTGGGAGTGCTGGTGGCTGCGGGGGTGGCAGAGGCAGAGTCTCCAGGCCGGGACCCAGGTGTGAGGGACACGGTGCTAAAGGCGCGACTGTTGCTGCTCTGCAGGATGGTGACCTTCAGGGAACCCCCGGCGCCCCACATCTATTGCAGGAGGAGGGGCAGAGCTTCCACCATCTGGGTGCTTATGGTGGACCAGCCCCAGCCCCAAACACCTGAGCATTGTCCCATTAGAGCCTCATGACAGACAGGGAAACTGAGGCTCTGGGCTGCGAGGTGACTTGCCAGGCTCACACAGTTAGGAAGGAATGTAGCCAGAATTGGACTCCAGATCTGCCTAGTTCTAAAGTCCAACCCATGCCAACCATCATATGACAGATAGGGAAACTGAGGCCCAAAGGAGGGAAGCGGTTTGCCTGCAATAGGCTACAAGGCAGAGCCGGGACCCAAGTTCCATGGAGAGGTTTCCCCTCTGGGCTCGCTCCCCTAGGGTGACGTCCTGTGCGAGGAGGCGGGGGATGAGCTGGCTGGAAGGGACCCTGGCCACCCAAGCACCTCCAGGGCTTCAGAGCAAAGGCACAGGAAGACAACGGGGTGCACGAGGCTTTCACAGGGATGAACCACTGGGCCAGGCTCAGGGCTGCTGCCCCTTTCTTGGGTCGGGTAACAAGAGGGGGCCTCCTAGTTGGCCAGGGGCAGAGAGAGGCCGTCCTGCCGCAAGGCATTCACACTTCTACGCACCCCGAGCATCTCTCTTGCCCTTTCTTCACATTCGCCCACATCCAGGCCGCCAGCTGACTCCTCCTGCCCCACGTCCTCGCTGACCTGGCTGCCCACTGGCTCCGGTGAGGCCTCCTCTGCCCCTGAAATGACAGGGGTGCTCCTTTCCAGCAGCGTGTCTACCACCCAGGACCCAGAGCTGGCTTCTCTGCCAGTAGCCGGGACCCTGAAGTTCCTAGTGGAGATGGCCCGAGCTGGGCTCCAGGCCCAGCCCTCAGTCCCTGACAGCACCCAAGTGAGACTAACAGTGCCAGGGGAGAAAAGGAGGGTGTGGAGAGAGCTGCCCATGACCAGCCCTGCTGGGAACGGACACTTACTCACCTCCCGCAGCTCCTGCGCTCTGAGGCGGTGCCTCCAGTACCGCGGCAGGAGCCAGAACGGGTGCTTGCTCTGGTGGAGAAACCAACCTCTGTGCCTGGGTCTGAGGCTGGCCCTGGGTCTGCTCTGGCACCTGGCCTGAAGGCTGCTCCGGTGGCTCGCCCCTCGGCTGTGCGTGCGTGTGTACCTGTGGATACGTCTGTGTCTGGGCCTGCTTCCGCAGCTGCGGTGGCTCCTGCCACGGGGGCCGTGAGTGGGCGTGTGGCTGCACTTGCTTCTGTGGCTCTGCCTCCTTCTGCAGCTGCACCTGCCGTGGGGGCTGTGCATGTACCTGTGGCTGCACCTGCTTCTGTTGCAGCACTAAGTGCTCTGGAGAGGTCTGTGTCTGTGCCTGCTTCTGCAGCTTTGGCTGCACCTGGGTGTCTGCTGGAAGTAGCTGTGGCTGAGTCTGTGGCTGCACCTGGGCCTGGATCTGCAGAACCCGTGGCTGGAAACATGGCAGCACTCGGGCTCCCACTGGCTCGGGCAGCTGCTCTGGTGTCTGTGTCTGTTTCGGTAATGTCATCCGGGCCTGTGGCTGGACCATCGCCTGTGGCTGCCCTAGAGGTCCCTTCTCTGTGGGCTCCTCTGAGCTACGAAGGATCCAAAGATGATCAGAGTTATATCTTCCAGGAGGCCCCAGGGGTCCCAAGGAAGGCCAAGACCCAGTTTCTAATCCTAGCGCTACAATTTACAATAGGGGATTGGGCAAACTCTGTGGTTTCTGGGCCTCAGTTTCACCTGAATGAATTGGAGAGGACTGATCCCACATCCCACATCTTACAAGTATCCAATTAGCCCTGTAAACCTGCCCACTGTCTGTGAGGCCCCAGGTGCACATCTCTACCCCTCCATCCTGGCCACCCAGCCTGGCCTCCGGGTGGTTCAGCCCCAGTGAAGAAACCAGGAGCTGCCTGGAGACTCCCCAGGTAGGTGCAGAAATAGGTCCAACCTTCCTCCAGGCCACAGGCCAACGCCCTTGCTGGTTCCAATTCCACCGCTGCCTTTGGAGAAAGGAGCCCAGGACACCTGGGCCCCGCCCAAGGCCCACATCACTCACCTCTTCGACCTCTTGGCTGGTGGCTCAGACTCCGCCTGAGGCTCAGGCTCAGGCACCAGCGTGCGTTTCTCACTCATGACGTCATCTGGGCAGGCAGGCGAATCCTGGTCTGTAAGGGAGGCAGGTGAGGGGCCTCAGAGGCAGGGTGGAGAGAGTCTGAGCTCCTAGAGACCCCTCCCTCCAGTAGCTGCCGACCCTGCCCCCACGTGCCCCAATTCTCACGGCCTTTATGGTGCAGCAGCCTCCCTCCCTCACCTTCGGGGGTGTCCACTCTGGGCTCTGCGGGTTCCTCAGACCCCTCTGGGGGGTCCACCCTGTCTTCCACAGGCAGCGTCTGGGAAGAAGAATCCTGCTTCCTTTCAGAAGCCATTTTTGACATCCACCACCCACCCTTGCAAATACCCCTTTGCCCAAGAGCAGCTGCCACCGTTCCCAGGGGCAGATGGGGCCCAGGGGACTTCAGAGCTAGGGGGTCAGATGATCTGGAACACCCTACGAGTCATGACTCAGGGCACCTATCTTGCTGCCAGACTGCCAAATAAACCCAGGCTGAGAAGACACAAAGCCTTCTCCTGGCCCACTGGCCCCCTGACTTCCCCGCAAGCAGCAGGATGAGCGTTTAAAATGCAAGCCTGCTGGGCATGGTGGCACATGTCCATAATCCCAGCACTCAGGAGGCTGATGCAGAAACAGCGACATGAGTTGGAGGCCAGCCTCATCTATATACAAGGTCCTGGCTGCCAGAACTCGCAGGGCCAGGATGGTGTGGGGAGGAAAACATTCCCTTTGCGAGTCTCTGAGTCTTTGTGCGCATGCCAGGGTGAGGCTGAGCATCTCAGTGCGCAGGGAGCCGGAAGGCTGCAGCTCGGGCCTTTACACAGCAACAGTGTAGGGCTCAGGATCGGACCACACTGTTTACCCAGCTGCTTTTCTTTTTCCTTCCACATATGGCAATTAATTTAGACAGGTTTCTTTTCTTTTCTCTTTCTTTTTTGTATCACTTGAGGATCGCACCCAGGGCCTCGCACATACTTTCGCAAGCACTTTACCACTGAACTGCACTCCCAAGCCCTTTTTTATTTTTTATTTTGAGACAAGGTCTTGCTAAGTTGCACAGGCTGCCCCTGGCCTCAAACTTGAGATCCTCCTGCCTCAGCCTCCTGCCTCACTAGGATTACAGCCATGCACTGCCACATCTGGCTAATTTAGACAGTCTTTAAATTTTCAGGTAGTGAAATCATGTTTCCTTTAAAAAAAAAAAAAAGGCAACTTTTATTTATTTTAGTTTTGAGGTGATAAGTATAGAACCCAGGATCTGGCACATACCACGCCAATGCTTTATCACTGAGCCACATTCTTCACCCTTGAAGTTAACTTCTTTGTTTTGCTTTGTTTTGTTTTGCAGTACTGCGGAATTAAACCCAGGGCTTCACACATACACGCAAGTGCTCTACCACTGAGCTGCATTTCCAACCCCTTTTTTATTTTTCATTTTGTGACAGGATCTTGGTAAATTGGACAGGGTGCCTCTGGCCTCAAACTTGTAATCCTCCTGCCTCAGCCTCCTGAACTGCTGGGATGACAGGCACACGCCACAGTAACATTTAAAATTTCCTCTCCCACACATTGGCCAGGAAGGAAGATGGCAAGTTTGAGCCCGAGGCAGCCTGTACAACTTAGCCAGATCCTGTATCAAAATAAAAAGTGAAAAAGGAGCGGGTGGTGCAGCTCAGTGGTAGAGCACTGGCCTAGTATGTGTGAGGCCCCAGATTCAACCCTGATAGCGTAAAAGAAAAAAAAAAAGTAAATAAATAAAATGGGGTTTTAAAAAATACCTCATTTTAAAAAACTGATCATAAGTTGAAATGATAGCTTTTTAATATATTGGGTTAAAATATACTAGTGAAATTGATTTCACCTGTTTCATTTTATCCTTGTAGTTACCAGAAGACTTTAAACTATATCAGTGGCTCATATTTTCTTTCCACTGGGTACTGCTGATTTTAAGAGACATGTTAAGTAAATAATAAGACCAGTAGTAGTTGGACATGGCAAAAATTACATGAGGGGGACGGGAATATTAAACACTAGACAAGGGGCTGGGGGTGTAACTCAGAAGCACAGCGCTTGCCCGGCATGTGCAAAACCCTGGTTCCATCCCCAGCACCACACACACACACATGCGTGCGCACACACACACGCGCGCGCGCACACACACACACACACACGCACACAAATGCTAGATAAGTCCAACCCCACCTCCGTATCACATGTGCGGACCCTGAGTGTGACCTGCCCACAGACCCAGGGGGAACCCAAGCAGGCGGAGCTCGTGCTGACACCAGGCACCCCCTTTCCCACCCCCACCCACTCTCCCCCCAGGCACCTCTCACCTTGCGATGGGGTGTCACGGAAATGTGGTTCCGGGCCTGCTTCTGGGAGTTCCGCCCTGATAGGTTGACTTGGGAGGGGCTCATGGGGACCCCAACAGGAGGGGGACCCAGGAGGGACTGACGAGTGGCCTGGGGAAAGAACTGCTGCAGATTTGGGGTGGCCAGCTGGGGCGGCGTGAGGCTGGGGGCTGCCAGGTTTGGGGTGGCCACATTGTAGCCACGGAGGCTGCCTGCAGGCAAGAGGAGGAGAGAAGAGGGGTCACCATGCGGTCGGGTAGGAGAGGCTAGGGACAGGGGTCTGTCACCCAGAGCATTAGGGGAACCTCATGGAAAACTTGCAAGGCGGGCCGGCCCCCACCAGGGCAGCCAGAGGGAAGGGGGGCGAGCCCAGGCTCAGGCCCAGCGTGGGTGCTGGAGGGGAAGGAAGTTTTAGGGCTGGTTCTCTGCTCCAGCTGGAGGGGGAGCCGCCCTCCCCTCCCATGAGCACCCAGTCACCCTGATCACCCTGAGGCAGGCTTTAGGGTACCCCGGCCCACAGGGAGAACCAGCCAGATTGTGGACCCCAGAATGACAAGGCCCTTCTTCCCCTAGCAGCCCCTGCTGTCAGAGCCCTGCCCCACGCCAGACACCAAGCACTGAGCACTTTCTATCACTGAATCGTGGCAGACGGTGTCACCTCTACCGGGGACAACAGACACATAAAGCAGAGGAGTGCCGGGCGCGGTGGCGCACGCCTGTAATCCCAGCAGCTCCGGAGGCGGAGGCAGGAGGATCGCAAGTTCGAGACCAGAGGCAGTCTGCGTAATTTAGAGAGACCCTGTCTCAAAAACTGAAAAAATGGGCTGGGGGTGGAGCTCAGTGGTCCAGCACTTGCAGAGCATGCAAGCGTGAGGCTCTGGGTTCAACTCCCAGTACTGAAAAATAAATAAATAAATAAAAGCAGAAGAGGAGCTCAGGCACGGTCCGAGGGGCCTCTGATCCGAGGGTCCCGATTCCTCCTCCTCACCTGCCCCCACCCACGCCCTTGCCAAATCCTAGCAACTCTCTCCCCGACTCATCTTCCTAACCTGTCTTCCCCTCTCCATCTCTTTCGAATTTCAGCCCCAGTTCTCACACAGGATGGCAGCAGAGACCTTTCTAGAACCACATTCTGACCTCATCCCTCACCCTACCCGAACCTTTCCACAGCTTCCTGTTGCTCAGGAATGAAGCCCATGCCCCTCAGTGCAAGCTCTAGCTTCACCCACCCACCCCCAATCTCCTTTTTTGTTTTTGTTTTTTGACGCAGACCTTGAACACACAATCCTCTTCCCTCAGTCTCTCAAACCTGAACCACCACACTCAGATCCAACCTCCTTTCTTGCTATTCTTTCCAAACCCAGTTCCAATCTCTTTTCTTGCCATTATATTTCAGGCCCTGTGCAGTTCTTCAAACATCCTACCTCTGGGCCTTTGCACATGCTGTTTCCTCTATGGAGCCTGTTCTGCTCCACTATCTTCCACACATCCTGCAGCCCTCCCTTTAGGTGTCTCTCCTCTAGGAGGCCTCTGTTCCCAAAGGCCTCTGGCCTAGAGCCAGCCTGTCTTCTTCCTGGTGCATCTCCTCTGACTCAGCTCTACACCCTAGGGAAGGCCCAGAGCCCAGAAAGTGTTTAAGGCATAAAAGATAGCTGGGACTCTTGCCCCGATACTGAGACAGGAAGCACAGGGGTTAAAGGCACAGGCCTGTGCTGCTCAAATCCAGACTCTGCAGTATAAGCTCCGTGACCTTGAGAAAATCAGTTCCCCTTCTTAGCCTCAGTTCCCTTCTCTGTAAAATGGGGATAAAAATAATAGTGCTTGCCTCCCAATGTCTTATAAGGATTCAACAAGCTACATTAGTGTGCCTGACACATAGTAACTGTTCAATCAACATTAATTTACAACAAATACACATACACTTCTGTGCAGAGAGCCAATCGGCTACTCAAAACAGTAACAAAAGATGGAACACCCTCAAAGAAAAATGTACAAAGGACATGGACAAGTCACAAAAAGAAATACAAATGTTTAACAGATAAACACAAAAATGACTACAATGGCATTCCAGGAAATTAAATTGTAATGTAAATTAAAACAGTAATGACACAGCTTTCTTTTTTTTTTTTTTTGCCAACCAACTTAGTTAGCTATATGTACATATACATTACATATATATAAAAAAAAGCATATAATACCCAATGTTGCTGTGGGCATGGTGAGACCGGCACTGTCATACGTGGCTGGTGGCATTGCAAACTGGTCCAGTCCTTTAGGAAAGCAATTTGGCAATACTTATCAAAAAGCCACAAAACATCCACTCCCCTTGACTCAGCCATTCTACTTTGGAAATCTATTCTAAGAAAATAGCTTCAAACATCGTATTCATCACAACGTTATTTAAAATAGCAAAATGTAAAAGAAAGAGAGAAAAAAAAAAAAGATAAACAGCTAAATAACTGAGAAGGTTTAGGTGAGCAAAGGCACATCCCTCTTGTGAAATATTAGCAGCTATTAAAAATAATCTTAATTCAAATCCAAGCACAGCAAAAATAAATAAATAAATAAAATGAAACAGCTGTAAAAGTCTATGCGGTCCTATGGTAAATGATCCTGCTGTTCTAGTCAGTGAAAAGAAACAGACAGCCTCGCATTTGGATTAATCATAGCAACTATATGCAATGCCCCAAGTTTGTACCTAGAAAAAAACAGGAGGAATACACCAAAATATGGGCTGGTAACTTTCTTTAGGAGGTGTTTTCCTATCCCCTTGCCTTTTATTTCTTAATTTTTTAAAAAGGTACTATTTTCACTGTAAAGACTGTGTGACTTTTAAAATGGTAAAAAAAAAAAAAAGGTGGGGGGATGTTTGTGTGTGTGTGTGTGTGTGTGTGTAGGGAGGGTGCCAAGAGAATGCAGACATATCGTGGGACAAAAATTTTCCATTTTGCTGCTTTAAGAATGTGTGGCTAGCTGCCATGGTGGCTCACACCTGTAATTCCAGCAACTCAGGGGGCGGAGGCAGAAGGATCACAAGTTTGAGGCGAGAGGCAACCTGCATAACTTAGACAGACTTTGACTCAAGAAATAAAGGCCCAGTGGTCAAGCACTTGCAAAAGTATGTGTGAGGCCCTAGGTTCAACCCCTAAGTACTAAAAGAAAAAAAAAAAAAAAAAAAAAAGCATGGCGGTAGCGTTCATTTGATTGGTGCCATCTTTGAATGAGCATCACACTATACATTGTTACCATAATTCAATTCAACTTCAAAAAGTAATACATAGGTAACGTCTTTTATAATGTGTATACATTTTAGCACCTCCCGCCCAGCATATATACACACACATACATATATACATAGTGGATCCTTGTGTGTGGTTTTTTCTCTCCATCAGTCCACCTATCATTTGTAAGTCAGCTCCCAGAACCATCCACACGCATGTGGTTCTGGCAGAGCTGAAGAGTGATAACCATCTAATCAGCTCCTACCTGCTGAGTGACCTTGGGCTCAGGATCCTTTTCTGGGCCTCAGTTTTTTCATCTGTAAAATGGGATTATAGGTGTACCTCCCTTTAGGGTTATCAGGAGAGTCAGGAGGAACGTGTTGGAAGGACAAGCTGAGACTACTCTTCGCATAGGGAAATTGAGGCAAGGGCACAGTCTTAAAGGCTCAAGGCCGTAAACAAGCACTCAGAGACCAGGTGGTTAGGAGGCCTGGGATTGGATCTAGCTGGGCCAGTGCCAGTGCTTCGTGATCCAGAGTAAATGACTTCCCTCCTCAGCTTCCTCATCTGTCGATTGGGATCTAGTATGCATGTAAGTGAGGTGTGCTGAATACTGCTCAGCCAGCCAGCGCCATGGCTAAGGGCACGCCTTGGTGACCACACACACCTGCATTCAGCTGAGCAGCTTAAGGATCTTTACCTACTGGAGGCTCAATGTCCTTATCAGTCACCCAGGGTGCTCTTATGGTCACTGCGTGGAGTCGGCGGGATTTAGCCCAATGGAGCTCCCTGGCGCTGGCATGACCCTGGGGTGTGAAGGGGTCTGTAGCCATCCATACCTTGCAACTGCTGCAGAAGCAAAGCCCTCTGTAGCATGGAGCCGTTGAGCAGGGAGGCCGAGTGGGCGCCCTGGAGATTCAGAAGCTGCTGCTGAGGTGGCTGCTGCGGGAGGGCCCTGTGTGTGGGGAAGGGGTGCCCGGGGGTTACTGGGGAAGCCACACCCTCCCTCCTTCTTGGTACCCCTCACCTCCATTCTGTCCCCTCTACAGTAGACGGAGGATCCTGTCCGGGTGGGAACTGATGGCCTTCAGGGCTCAACCAAAAAGGCCTGGGATGGGAGATCCGAGACACGGCTCTGAGGGGCAGCCTGGAGCCTCCATGCCCCAAGGGGAGAACTCACCGGCTGACCGCCACGGGCAGCGGGGCCTGCGGAGGGGACTGCTGGAGCAGCTGCTGGAGCTGGAGCAGCTGCTGCTGCTGCAGCTGCTGGAGCTGCTGCTGCTGCTGCTGCTGGTTGAACATGGTGGCTGCTGGTGGGAAGGAGGCGGGTCAGGCCCGGGCCCCAGCCCTCCCAGGCGCCCACCACCGCAGGATCTGCGGCTGAGCTGCCCTGCCCAGTGCATCTGCTCCCCGTCCTTCCCATCAAGAGCAGCACCCGGATGCGCTCCCCCAGCGCTGTCAACAGTCCCGCCTTCGAATCCCAGCCTGGCCCCCGCCTCCCCAACTCCATCCTTCCGACCGGGACACCTCCCCTCCCCCACCCGTAACCCTTCTCGACACCCCTCACTTCCTAGGCCACCCGCTTCCCCCTTTGGGACGCCACCCCTGGCTCCCGGATGCCCTTGCTGTGCCAATACCACCACTAGCCCCCCGTCTCTCACCTCCCTCCACGAGCCCTGAAGAGGTTGAGCTGCCCCCACCCGGTCGCCCCAGTGCGCCACCCCCTTCCTCCGCAGACACAGCGGGTTCTTAGCCTCGATCCTCCCGAACGGAGGCCTCTAACCCTCAGTCCACACCCCTGCCCCTCCCTGTCCACCCGGGCTCCCGCCCCTGGCCTCCCGCCCCCGGCCTCCCTGCGGGCCTTTTGTTTTTACCACCGGCGCCACGCAGCGCTGCCCGCAGCCCTGGACGAAAGCGCCGCCGCAGGGGCAGGAGGGCGGCCGGCCAGCCTCACGCGTGCGGGGTGGCCGGGCTCCCCTCGGCTCGGCCGGCCGCTGGACGCGCGCAAGGCCCGGCTGCCGGCCGGGGCGGGGCAGCGCCCCCTGGAGGCCCGGAGGTCACGCTGCGCGGGCACCGCCTCACCTGGGGTCAAGGTGGCGCGGGCGCGGGGCCAGCGGGCCAGGAGGCGCCCGGCGGCCCAGAGCCCTGGCATCGGGGAGCAGCGGTTCCGAGCCCACAGGGGTCTGTTGCCCGGCGGGGCCATGGCGCGGACCTTCCCGAGGGCCCCAACCGAAGCTCCCCGAGGCCGCCTCGGCCCCTCGATCCCGAGCCCGCGCGGGGGTTCAGGCCGCGGCTGAGTCGCGCAGCGCGGCGGGAGCCGACCCCGCAGGCCGGGCCTCGAACCCGCGAAGCACTGGTCTCGGCTTCGGGTGCGGGTTCAGCGTGTTAAGACGTAGAGAGCTCGATGGGAGATGAGCTCGGGTTTGAAGTTTTAACATTTTGTAGATTGACGAATAAATTATTTTTTTTTCAATTTTAATCTATCATGAAATAGCTAATGATGTTGGGTTCAGAATTATTATTATTTTTGTTATTGTTGTTGTTGTTGGGTGCCATCAAGTTGGTATCCGACTCATAGCGACCCTCATAGGGTTTTCAATGGCTCTTTCCGGATTGCCTTGGGAGTGGATTGCTAGGTCCTTCTCCCATTTTTGCAGTGCTGGGAATTGAACTTGGGACCTCGGAGACTGCAGCACAGCCCTCTACCAACTGAGCTAAATCCCAGTATTTTTGTTATTGTTATTGTTGTTGTTGTTATTACTACTACTACTACTACTATTATTATTATTGTTATTATTATTATTATTATTATTATTATTATTATTATTATTATTTTGCGGCACTGGGGGTTGAACCCAGGGCCTCACGCTTGCATGCTTTGCATGTGCTGTGCCACTGAGCTGCACCCCCAGCCCATTTTTTTACTTTTTGAGACGGGGTTTCACTAAATTACACAGGCTGCCTCTTGTCTCAAACTTGTGATCCTCCTGCCTCTGCCTCTCGTGCCGCTGGGATGACAGGCGTGCGCCACCGCATCCGGCTGGTTCAGAAATTTTTTTAAATGCTTGACCCAGAATGGATTCAGGGCTGGGGTTTGAAGCCCTGCTGTGTATATACAGGGTTTAAATCCGAATCCGAACCCTCTCGGTGTTAACATATGGAACCGGCGCCAGAACCTGCACCGATTACTCATGGGTTTGAAGGCCTTCCCAGAAGGGAGGGGGGAGCCCGTGTGAACGTGTTTGTCTTAACGACTTGGCCCAGGAGGGCGTGAAGAGGGCTGAACTCAAGTTATTTACAAAGTGGTCCTGACCCCGCCTCCCGCCCCTAAAACGGCCCTGTCTGCAAGGATCCCCTTGAAGAGCGCCCGCGCGCCCAGGCAGGTGCAGTGTAGACGGCTCCGAGCCGGTGCCCAGTCGGGGCGGCCCGCTCGCTTGGCGCTCAGCGGCGATCATCTGCACACGGGGCGCGCGGTGGCGCTAGGGACCGCAGACCAGAGGCGGGACGTGGCGCTTAAGCAGTGTCAACGAATCCCTGCACTGCAGTCAGGTGACGGGCTCGGCCCCCAGGCTCGGGACTGGCTCTGCGGCAGTCCGCGGCGGTGGCTGACGTCTAACTCGACCTAGACCTGTCGCGCAGGAGCCGGGACGTAGGGCGCGAAAGTGGTCGGAGAGCCGGGACGGGGTCAGGCTGCAGGGACACGGGCGCGGACGAGGCGTGAGGACTCCTGGAAAGGGGCGGGGGGTGTTTGAACTTCGGGCTGAGGAGATGGGCTTCATACGTAAAGGGCAGGGGGCTCTAAGAAAGGGTGCGAAGCCCGGGAGTGACAGCATCGCATCCACGGATTAGAAAGCGCGCTCTGGAGCCGGGCGCGCTGGCTCACGCCTGTAAGCCCAGCGACTCGGCAGGTGAAAGCAGGAAGATCCCAGGCTCGAGGCCAGAGGCAGCATGCGTGATTTTTAGTGAGACCCTGTCTCAATTTTAAAAATAAAAAAACAGGGAGGGGGCTGGAGGGTGCAGCCCAGTAGTAGAGTTCTCACAAAGTATACGCGAGATCCTGGGTTCAGCCGCCCCGCCCCCCGGGACCGCAAAAAAAAACAAAAAAGAAAGAAAAAGGAAGAAGAAGAAGGAGAAAGAGGAGAAGGAGAAGGAGGAGGAGGAGGAGGAGGAGGAGAAAGAAGGAGGAGGAGGAAAAGAAAGAAAGAGAGAGAGAGAAAGGAAGGAAGGAAAGAAGGAAGGGGAAGAAAGAAAAGAAAAAGAAAAGAAGAAAAGAAAAGAAAAACAAAACGGCACCCTGGTGAGAACCGAGGCGCAGTGGGGGAGAGTCAAGATCGTCAGCGGCCAACCACGCGGAGGCACGTGCACACCCTGATTAGGGTGCCTGCGCTAGAGAAGTCCAGGGTTAAAGCAGTGCTGCTCCGCCTTCAGGCTTAGTGACCCTGGGCGACAGGAGAGTGCTCTCAGCCCATTTCCTCACCCGTAAGATGCTGCTTCCCAGGGCGGTGTGCGAGGATGTCATTACATAAGGCTTAGCACTCTGTCGATGGGAAAACACTAAAAATAATGCTGGTGCTGGTGAAGGTAGGGAAGCCAGCGGGCGGCAGCTTCCTCTGTCGGCTCATCTTTCTGGAAAGCAATTTGCAAAGGTATCAAGGCTTTCCGGAGACTCTGGAGGCTGAGGCAGAAGGGTGGCAAGTTCAAAGCCAAATGCAGCCTGTAGAGTTTAGCAAGACCCTACCTCAAAACAAAACATAAATATAAAAAGTGGGCTAGGGGTGCAGACCAGCGGTAGAGCACTTGCCAAGTATGTGGAAGGCCCTGGGTTCAACTTCCAAGTACTGGGTATATGTGTGGGGGAAGGCTCTAGAACACCTTCTGCCCTTTGACTAGGTAACCCCCTTAAGAAAATGATCAGAGCAGAGACTTAAAAGCCAGCAGGTTGTTCACAGAAACATTATTTACGATAGCTGTCTGGAGAGCAATCAACTTTAGGAGAACAGCTAAATAAATCATGGTGTCTGCCTCTTAAGGAATAACATACGGCCATCAGAAATTATGTTTTCAATGGATATTAAACACAATCTGATGCGATCTCAGCATGTTTTCAAAACTGCACACACATTATGATCTCAGTTTTGGAAAAAATTTTTGAGTCGTGGGGTCATGAGGAATTTTCACTTTCCTTTATTCTAATTTGCAATGATCAGTCTGAATAACTTTCTCATGGGGAGAGAGTAAACTTAAAAAAAAATGTTTATGACCTCACGCTGCCACCTTGAAGACCAAAGGAGATAAGATAGTCAATGGGAATTCTCTGGGTGCACTGTTTGAGGCTACTTGCTTTTAATCAAGCTCTTGCGAGCAACGTCCTCCAAAGAGTATCTTTCAAGGGAGAAGAGAGGCCCCATCTCTGTACACTCCAAATGAGGTCAGAGGCTGCAGAAACAGCTTGTGTCTGGCTTGAGATGCCTTTTATCATTGAGTAAATACCCATACTCATGTGGATCTATGTCCAGACCTGTTCTGCCCCAGAAAACTACCTGTCCCTTCTCATGATGGTATCATAGACGGTGATTATAGTTTTGGAATGTCTTTTAGTACCTGGTTGTTATTCTCTAAAACATAATTCTTGGTCTGGGGTGGAGCTTAGTGGTAGAACACTTGCATAGCATGCACAAGGCCCTGGGTCCGAGTCATAGAAACATTAAAAAAAAAAAAAAATCTTGCCAATTCCAAATCATGGGTTTTTTTCAGGTATATTATAGAATTTTACCAAACCTCTCCCTGCCCCCAAATCTCCTCAGAATTCTGACTGATACTGCATTGTTGTTGTTAGGTGCTGTCGAGTTGGGTCCAACCCTATGTACAACAGAAAGAGCGAGCCACTGTATGTGGCAGTGCTTCTCTACTATTCATAAAGTTTTCGATGGCCGATTGTTTTGGGAGTGGGCTGCTGGGTCCTTCTCCCATTTTTGCAGTACTGGGGATCAAAACCAGGGCCTCTGAGTGTGCAGAAAAATCTCTGTACCAACTGAGCTAAACTCCAACCCCATAACATTGCATTAAACATGGCTAAGTTGGAGAAGGGGCTGGGATTTAGCTCAGTTGGTAGAGCTCTGCTCTGCAGTCTCTGAGGTCCCGAGTTCAATTCCCAGCAATGGGAGAAGGATGTGGCAACCCACTCCCAGGGCAATCCCGATACAGTCAGCCATTGAAAACCCTATGAAGGTCTCTATGAGTCGGACTCGACTTGAGGGCACCTAACAGCAACACAACAAGTTGGAGAAGAGCTGACATCTTTTTATTATTATTATTATTATTATTATTATTATTATTTGCATTACTTGGGGGGTGAACCCAGGGCTTCACAGGATTTGCAAGTGCTCTACCACCAAGCTGCACCACCAGCCCTTTTTGTTTTTTACTTTCTTATTTGGAGATAGTCTCACTAAGTTCCACAGACTGCCTCTGGCCTCGAACTCTCGATCCTCATGACTCAGCCTCCTGCATCGCTGGGATTATAAATGTGTGCTACCACTCCCAGCTGAGCTGACATCTTTCCCCTGAGTGAAAACAGTACCTACTGAGGTGTCCCCATGCCCTTGAGACCCAGCTTAGCCCTGTGCATCACTGGGTTGCCTGGGAAAGGTCAATTAAATGAGTGAACGAATTAATAAATGATTGACTCCAGGATGCAATTTCCTCTCTCTGTCCTCAGGTTACTGCTCCCAGCTCTTCCCTTGTTGACCTCTGTACCCATCCCTATTCAGAGATGGGTCCCAGCTAGGCACTCCGCATAGCACCCCAACACAGACAGTAAGGTGGGGCCCACAACCAGTTACCCCAGCTCAGAATTCCCAGGAGCAGGCTGTGTTCAGCAACAAACAACTCCAAATCAGGCAAGAGGCAGAGAAAAATATAAGGCCATATGCTTATCACGTGGCCTCCTCTGTGGCTGTCGCCCACCTGTGCCTCTTCCTATAAATAAACAGGGAGAGAGAGAGAGAAAGAGAGAGAGAGAGAGGAAAGGGGTGGGAACAAGTGGGATGGGCACAGCCTTGTTGCTGCCCTACCTTTTGGGTGAGCCAGGGCAGGTTGTTTCCCAGCTAGGGCCTCTGTATGGCCATCTCTGCTGGACAGGATTGACTTGTTACCCTGCCAGTCACAACCCCCGCTGTCTTCAAGACTCCTTGGACAGTCTCCTTGGACAGTGCAGCGGTGGTGCTGACTGTAATTACCCTCATGGTGGCTCCACTGTTCACGATTCCATTGTATTACCTAAATTATTATGACATTAGCAAATGCTCACACGGTCCTCTGAGTTCGACTTTATTATCACCCCCCTTTTACAGGTAAAGACACTGAGGTGCCAAGAGGTAAAGCAACTTGCTCAAGCCATCAGGTTAGACAGTAGCAGAGGCAGGATGTGAACACCAGGCAGGCCAGCCTCGACTTACCCACAGTACCACAGTCACCTGCCCATCAGTCTCCCGGCTCATGGGGAGCTCCTCCCTACAGGATGGAGCACTGGAAACACAGGTGACTGGGCCACCAGCACCCCCAAACCTCTAGGAAACCTCAGTGCCCAGCCCCAAGTCTTGTAGAGAACGGCACCACCCATGCCCCAGCCTGGCCCAGCTGCTTCCTGAGCAGCGACCCTGCCCCAGTCCGGGCCACGTGCCCCTGCTCTGTGCACCTGGTCTGCTGAGCTTGTCTGTCTCTCCACTGCGAATCCTCATTCTAGCAGCACCAGCCCTGCCTCTTATGAACGTCTTTCCTCCCACTCCGTGTCTTGCCTGAGGTCTGCACAGAGTCACCACTGAGCAACACTGGCTGAAGAATGCGTGATGGATGAGTGAATCCAAAGGGCCAGACCCTGAGAAGACCTAGTGACTCAATATAATGACTTGCCCCAGGAGGTGTAGAAGGCCACTGTTGCAATCAACTGGCATTTTTCTAGCACGTGCTCTGCATACATCAGGATCACAATCAGAAGGGAGTAGTGTATGATTTTATGGGCATTAAAAATACAGATGTTTCAGAGCTAACGTCCTGGAAGATGAAAATGTGGAAGCTCTGAGTCATCCCACCTTCCATCCACCTCTTGACTCCATCATTTCTTGGCTTTGTGGCCTTGGACATGTTCCTCGTTAACCTCTCTCGGCCTCCCTTTCTTCACCTGTCAAAGTGAGCTAATAAAACTTCTGAGCGTTGGATTATAGCACAGGCGGAATCCCCCAGCATGGTAATGTGGTTGGGAGGAAACCTGTTAATAATTGGCAAAGCAGCTGGGCATGGTGGCGCACGCCTCTGATCTCAGCAGCTTGGGAGGCGGAGGCAGGAGGATCGCAAGTCTGAGACCAGAGGCATCTGTGTAACTTAGTAAGACCCTGTCTCAAAAATAAATAAATAAAATAAATAGGCCGGGGTGCAGCTCAGTGGTCCAGCACTTGCAAAGCATGCAAGCGCAAGGCCCTGGTTTCAACCCCTAGTACGGGAAAAAAAAAAAAAATTGGCATAGCTGGGGGGGGGTGTCAACCTTTGGAGGCTCAACAAAGAATCCTCCCTCCTCCAGTGCTCAAAGTAGAGGGTTAAAGCCATTTCTAAGACTCTCATTTAGAATTTATCAGCCCTCGGAGTGCCCACCTCCTCTGAGCCTGGGACACCCTCTGCAGCAGCCCTCCCCAAGCCCAAAGGAGAAACTGAGGCTAGAGTAGATTTCAGGTTTGTTTCCTTTCTGACTTCATACCTTTATGCAGGTTCCTCTGTCCACAATGTCATCCCTCCTAGATCCCCGCCCCCAGTGCCATTCTTTTCATCCATTCAGTACCAGGCGGGTGAACACAGGGCTTCAAGCATGCTAGGCAAGTGCTCTACCAATGAGCTGCACTCGCTGCCTCTTTTTTATTTTTTATTTTGAGGCAAAATCTCGCTAAATTGTGTAGATTACATCTGGCCTGGAACTCAGGATCCACCTGCCTCAGCCTCCTGGGTTGTCAGGATTCCAGATGTGTGCCTTGGCACCCACACGGATTCATTCTTTAAGTCCAACACAGCCATCTTTAGTAGATCAAGGACCAAAACCAGGGTACCACCAAACAGCAGAAAACTATGCAGCCATAAACAAGGAACATGATTAGCGGATCTATTACCTTAGACTGGAAGATGTGTAACAAATACTACTACCAAAAAGCAAGTTGTGGATACTATGTAGCAGAGCTTCTGCAACTTTCTTGTGCACCAGCATCTCTTGGGAGGTCTCCATCCTAGTTAAATTCCAGTTGTGAGGCAGGTCTTGGTTAAGGCCAGAGATTCTGCATTCCTGACAAACTTGCTGTGTGCCCCATGCCCGCTGGTCTGGTACGGATACAGCATTATTATGAAGTATTTAGTATGATTCAACTTCTGTAAAAACAAAATAGAACAAAACATGTATTGGGGTAAGAAGGAAGTCACAGAGTAAACCTTAAGCTGTACATGGTGGTGATCTCTAGATGGGAGGATGACCCAAGGCTTTTAAATACCTGGGAAAGACTGATTTTTACAATAAGCTTCATTGTTGTATTTGTTGTTGTTGTTAGGTGCTGTCGAGTCGGTGTCGTACTCATAGCGACCCTACATACAACAGGTGAAACACTATTGTCAGTGCTTCTTTGCTGTTCATAGGGTTTTCAATGGCGGATTGATTTTGGGAAGTGGGTTGCTGGGTCCTTCTCCCAAGCATTATTGTATCTAGAGAAAAAAAAAAAGAAAAGAAAAGAAAAGAAAAACAATAAAAACCCAGTGGCAATGGTGGCCTTCCAGGCAGACACTCCACCCAGCTCCCACTCCTCCCATCTCTGGTCCTCAGACCACAGTAACAGGCTGGCCTGGGGCAGCTGCTCAGGAAGGGAGCCTGGGGAAGCCAGGGCTCCGGCAGCCTGGAGAGCCGGCCTCATTAGCGTGCTCACAGCTGAAGCCTGATGAGGGCCTCCGAGCACCAGGCCTGCGCCATGCCCTGCTCAGACATTCTGATCTATCATTATACCCATTATTCACCTTAGATAACTGAGGCTCAGAGACGTGGAAGGACCCCATCAACCCTGCTTGTCTAAGGCCCATGCCAGACCCCTAACCCACACCCTGGTACTGCCAAAGAGAGGGTCTGGCAAAGCCCCTCTGCCTGCCTGGAAAATTCTGCCCCCACATGGGTCATTCCTTCATTTGCTTCAAGTCTCTGCTCCAACATCACATCAGCAGACAGTTCTCTGATCCCCTCCACACAGGAGCAACCCTAAGCCTGCCTCAGCCTTGTCTCCTTGCCTCTTGCACATCACCATCTGATGGGGTCATATTTTTGCCTTATCTGCTTTTGTCCCTCCTTTTTCCATTAGACTATAAGCCATGTGTGCCTGCAGCCGTAGCCCTGTGGCCTTCAATCTCATCAGATCTCAGATGCTAAGCAGGGTCGGCCCTGGTTAGTACTTGGATGGAACACTGCCTAGGAACACCAGGTGTTGCAGGCTTGGGAGAAGGACCTGGCAACCCACTCCCAAAAATCAATCTGCCATTGAAAACCCTATGAATGGCCGAGAAACACTGACAATAGTGTTTCGCCTGTTGTACACAGGGTCGCTATGAGTTGGATACTGACTCGACGGCACCTAACAACAACAACATAAGTCATATGTAGGTAGGGACTTGTCCATCTTTCAGCTTTCACTGTTTCATTTATCTGCTTATTCATGAACAGCCTCCCCTGCCACCTATACAAAAGACCTTTGAAGGTGGAGCCCTCTCTCCGCTCTCTTACTCGGTGCTGCATCTGGGGGCTTAGGATGAGGCCTGGTCTATAATGGGTGCTCAGCATGTTGAATGCTCCATCCTTCTCCTAGAAACGGGGAAACTGAGGCCTGAAGACAAGAAGGGACATGCTGGAGATAAACTAGTGTCAGAATCTACAGTAGAAGGCAGCCAGGTCAAGTGGAACTCTGGGTCAGATGACTGTGACCTTGGGGGGGAGTCCCTTTCAGGCCTTAGCTTCCCCATCTGTCAGATGCAGTGAGGCACCTATGACCACCATCCAAGAGCCCGGTGGTGGAGGTAGTACCCAGCCCACTACTAAAACGGTATTTGCGGTGCCGCTTCCGTGCCCGCGACACCGGGAACGCGCCCGCGACAGCCGCAGGAGGAGAAAACTACAGCACCCACAGCATCGCGGACGGCGCCTGCGCACCTGGGCCGGACCGCAGCGGCGCGCGCGCCCCCTGGCGGCGGCCCGGAGCGGCGCTCGGCTCGCAACCCCGAGGGGCGGGGGGCCCGCGGCGCACGCAGTCGGGGCGCGCGGCTGCGGCGGCTGAGCCGGAGCCGGGAGCGGGCGCGGGAGGCGGATCGGCGGCCGGATCTCAGCCCGCCGGGGCCGCCGCAGCCATGGGCAACCGCGGCATGGAAGACCTCATCCCGCTGGTGAACCGGCTGCAGGACGCCTTCTCCGCCATCGGCCAGAACGCGGACCTCGACCTGCCGCAGATCGCCGTGGTGGGCGGCCAGAGCGCCGGCAAGAGCTCGGTGCTCGAGAATTTCGTGGGCAGGTAGGAGGGCGCGCCCCCGAGCGCGGACCCCCGCCCTGGGCTCCGACGGCACCGCGACCTCCCCGCCCCGGCGCTGCGCCTGCCGAGCGCGCGCCCCCCGCCAGCGGCGGGAGGCGGCCTCCCCCGCCACGAGAGCTCGGGGGGTCGCAGCGCCCCGGGCCCGCCTGCAGGCGCTGTCAGGCTGCCGGCCCCGGGATCACGCCCTCTCCTGCGCCCCACCTTTGGGGGAGACAGCGCTCTGCCCAGGGGACCCTGGCACGGGCTGCTCCCCGCCCCCAGTGTGGACCTCGAGGGGGCCCGCGTTCCTCAGCGCCCCCCTTAGGCTCTGGGAGTCCCTTGGAGAGGGCAGCACCCTGGGGACGGTGCCCTCTTCCCTTCCTACCCTCTGTAGAGGGCACCCCCGCCCCCACGGGCATTCCTGGCCCGTGGCAGGGGACACTTCCCTCCCTCGGCCCCTGGAAGAGGACACAGCCTCGTGGGCACCGGGGGCCAGGCACAGCCTCCCCCCTCTCACACACACACACCTCTGCGGCTCCCGCCGCCATCCGTGCGCACCGCGGCGGAGGGGGGAGGCGCGGGCTGCGGGATGAGGAAGCTAAGGGGGGAGGAGACGCCACTTGTGATCCTTTTCTGAGCAGCCGGCCCCTGACTTCGCCGCCGCCCCTGGGTGGGGGCGCCTGTCAGTGCCGTCCTCCCCTTGGCCGGGCGGAGGGATTGCGATGGAGCGAGAAGGCGGCCGAGGGCAGAGATGACTAAGACCGGGAGGCAGGATGGCGGGGAGGGGGGAGCCATTTGCAGAACCTAATCCCCCTCCTGCCTCTGATCCCACAAGGCTCTGGGAGGGCCAGGTGGCAGTGGGGAGCAGCGGCAAAGACAAAGGGTCCTGGGCTTAGGGGGGCAGGCGGGGTCGTGACCGCCAGGCTCCCTCTGGGAAAGGGGAGGCGCGCTGGAGGAGGCTGGGAGGCTGGGCGGGCCAAGGCAGGAGGCAGGAGAGTGGATACTGCCTCCCCCCCATCGCTTTCCTCCCTTACCTCTCCGGAAACCCGTGCTTTCTTGCAATGACCTTCATGGCCAAGGAACTGACTGGCACGAAGCGCAGAGAGGAAGGGGCTCCTCCAGCCAGAGGGGCAGCAGTTCTGTGGGGTCCAAGCCAGGGGCAGCTGTGAAACCCCAGGCAAATCACTTGCCTTCACTGAGGCCTCAGTTTTCCCACCTCTAATATGGACAATTGGGCTGGGTAGTTGTTCCTGCCCCTCTAATGTCCTAGGAAGGCTACTGCCAACCACCCTGGGGTGGGAGAGGGGAGGATCTGGGTGGCGCGATGTATCTGGGGGTGTGGAAGAGCCACCATGGGGGGGCCATGCCCATCTGGTCAGCAGAGAGGGAGGCGTCTGTCTCCAGGCTAGCTCCTGCGGAACCCCCCTCTGGATCACATGATCCTGAAGCTGCAGAGACACATAGATGGTCCCCTTCCCCAGGGCCCAGCGGTCAGGGCGAGGGGTGGAGGGGTCCCCGAAGACGTGGCAAGCAAGGATGCCCAGCACTTTACAGTGTACAAACCATATTCCTACCTGTCATCTGCTAAATTTTTGCTCAACTGCTCGGCCCTCAGCCAGGCTGTGTGTGCTGGTCAGGGGGTGCAGAGACTGGGGATATCTGCGCCTGTCCACAGAGTCCCTCCTGTGTGTCCCATGCTATGCTGAGTCCTTCACAGGCTCACAGCAGCCACTCCTACACATGGGGAAACTGAGACCCTGGAGCTTACTTAGATGCCTTACCCAAGGTCACGTATTGAGGAAGGGCAGCACGTGTCAGATTTCAGAGCCCCTGTTCCTGATTGTGACTCTGTGCAGCTTGGGAGAGCCAGACCCTGCCCTGAGCAAGGGGACGTGCCGGTGCATTTTCCCCACCTGCGGGATAGGAACACCGACAGCTGCTGCCTGCCTTCCTGAGAGGGGTACACAGCCTTTTGGTCAACACCCAGGAGGGAGGCATATGTAGCCAATCAGGCTAGGGATCTGAGTGTGCCCCGCTCCTGCCCTCTTGGAGCTCACGATTCAATAAGATCAGCCTAGACCATGGAAAATATCCACATGCCCCTGAGGCCAGGGCCCTCCTGCTGCCCTCTGCACCCCAGTGCCCTTGACCATGATCCCTGCAGGAGGTGTAAGGTGTCCGGATGGGAGCCCAGAGCAGAGGGGGAGGGCTCCTCCCAATGTGGAGGAGCAGGCAGGAGGCAGTGTGGATCTCCTAAAAGCTGGTGAGGAGGCCAGGGCTGGGCCACAGGCAGGGAAACTGAGGCTCAGTGGGGCCTCCAACCAGCCCTGTCTGCTCCTTCTGGGGCTCCCAACCTCTTCACCTAAGACTACTAGGTCCCCAGACCTGTGAGCATGGTAACAGCAGCTCTGCCTCCTGGGGCTTCCCGGGCACCAACCCCCCATGGAGAGGAAGTGGAAAATGCATCAGAGGAAACGGGCTAATCTAGGCCAGCCTGGGCTTTCAGGCACCCAGGAGGATTGGGCATCCAGCGGGACCCTGCATCACCTCTGCCCAGGACCCTTCTAGGACTTGCCTGGGTCTATGCTATTTCTTCACTCCCTTTTTACAGAAGGGGAAACTGAGGCCAGTTCATTCAGTCATTTAGCAAACATTTATGGATGGTCCATAGTGACTAACACTGTATTCCGGAGCGGGAGACTAAGACAGTGTCAGGGAGGGGGCGGGGCTACTTTCTACAGGGAAGGCAGAGAGGGTCTCTAGGAGGTGGCACCCAGGAGAAGAACTGAGCAATGACAAGCCATATGAGTAGCTGGGGGAGGAGAATCCCAGGCCAGGAAGCAGCAAGTGCAAAGGCCCTGGGCAGGGAAAGAGTTTGGTGCAGTTTAAGACACAGAAAGGCACCGCCATGGCTGGTATCTGCCCAGCTGGAATAGATGGAATGAGAGTGGTAGGCAAGGGCTAGATCTGCAAGGCCCTTCAACCATGGCAAGGAGTTTAGGTTAATTTCCATTACTCTTAGAGGCTTTTAAGGCAGGAGTGACTTGAGCTGATTCTGGCAAGTGTGCGACTTGGGGAGTGTGCAAGAGAGAAGGGCACTGAAGAGGCTGCTGTTGCAGGCAGGGGACCCTGGGGGCTCAGGACATGTCTCGGAGGCAGGTCCTGCTGGTGGATGGGTGGCGGGTGGTGGAGAGGAGTCATGGATGGCTTTGCCATCTTTGACCTGAGCTCCTAGGTCGAGGTTGGTGGCATTAGTGGAGTCAGGAAGAGTCTGGGGGCAAGAGATTTGGGATTACAGTGAATGACCAGAGGGCAGAATGGTGAGTAGGGAGACCAGGAAGGTTGGGGAGATGAGGCTTGGTGGGCTCTGACAGAGATGGGGATTTGGGCCTGAGGTGCCCCGTGGGAGCTGGGGGCTGGGGGCTGGGGGGCTACAAACAGAAATTTGGATGCCCTCTGTGTAGAGATGGGATTTAAACCCATGAGAGCTGGCACGGTGGGTCCTGCCTGTGATCTCAGCAACTCAGGAGGCATAAGCAGGAGGATGGGAGGTTCAAGGCCAAAGACAGCTTGCACGTTAGCGAGACCCTAAAACTTAAAAAAGTAAAAATGGGCTGGGGGTGCAGCCCAGTGGTAGAGCACTTGCAAAGTATGTGTAAGCTCTTGGGTTCAGCCTACCAGTACCAAAATAAAATAAACTAAAATAAAGGATAAGAGGAGAGGAGATCATTTAGGATAAGTGTAGACCAAGGGGTGTTCAAGGGCCCCACAGCCCTCCAGCACTGCCTGAACACAAGCCTCTCCCTCGTCCTCTGCCCCTCTCTGCCTGGCCCCTCCCCAGTACTTCTCAAGGGGGAGGTCCTGCCCTTGGCATCTGGCTGCAGATACGCACTCACCTCCTGCCCTTAGCTCTGGATGCTGAGGCAGAGAGAATATGGCAAGAGGTGGGAGCAACCCTGGACGGGTGCTGGGTGGCTCTGCTGAGTGGAAGCCCAGCTCTGCCATTGGCCAGCAGAGCAGCCTGAGCGTGAGCGAGTTTCTTCTACTCTGGACAGCTCCACTTCCTCATCTGTCGAATGGGTCAGTAACAACACCTCCTCATCCGCTGGGGCAGCTGCCTCTCTTACTCCCCGCGATCCTCAGCCCGCAGCGAGGGCACGCTGGGGCTACTCCAGCCAGGGTATGGGCAAACAAGCTCTTGGAGACTGTGCAGCTGGGGAGGTGGGCCAGGGTGATATTAAGGCAGCATCGGAGCAAGACTGGGACTTGGCTAAGCCAAGGTGTGAACCATCCAGGTGCAGGGTGTGGCCAAGGCGGAGAAGACCCTGTGGGTTGGGAACCCGTGAATGACCAGAGGGCAGAATGGTGAGTAGGGAGACCAGGAAGGTTGGGGAGATGAGGCTTGGTGGGCTCTGACAGTCACCCCTGTCCCCCAAGAGCTGCCGGCAGCCACCTGGACTCCAGCCTTCCCGGCTGAGTGTGCTCCTCTCATATGCTCAGCCCACGCTGCCTATGGGCCATGAGCGGAGCACACACGTAGGGCTGGACTCACGGAAAGGTGCCTGTCCACAGCCAGAAGACCTCCTTACCCAGCCCCGCCCCTCCTGGTGGCCCAGAGGAGCTGGGGATGAAAGGGGACCCTGGCAGATGGCATCTGATCCCGGCGCCAGGAGAATCGAGTTTCCCAGGCTTGGCTGGAGTCAAAGGGCAGGAACCCTGGAGTGGGGCGGGCGGGTGGGCACGGAGGGGGGGTTAGGGCAGGAGTGGGGGAAGCCAGTCATGGCATGGTGTTGTCAGGCGTGGGCTGGTGCAGACACTGAGGCCCACGTGCCATATGGCTAAACATGCTAGCGCTATGTCAAGCCAAGGAGCTGCCAAATGCAAAGCGTTCTGCCCTCCCACCCTGATAAACCCCTACCTCACACCCTGGGAGGCTGGGTTTGAATCTGGACTTTCAGATTCCTCAGCCTGGGGGCAGTGGTCCCTCTCCTGAGGCCACCCTGTCCTTCTCACTCCATCTCACTCCACCAGTTGTTGTTGTTGTTAGGTGCCGTCGAGTCAGTATCCGACTCATAGCAACCCTGTGTACAACAGGCGAAACACTATTGTTAGTGCTTCTCTGCTGTTCATAGGGTTTTCAATGGCAGATTGATTTTTGGGAGGGGGTTGCCAGGTCCTTCTCCCAAGCCTACAGCACCTGGTGTTCCCAGGTGGTCTCCCATCCAAGTACTAACCAGGCCTGACCCTGCTTAGCTTCTGAGATCTGATGGGACTGGATGCCACTGGGCTACAGCTGCAGGCCACTCTACAAGGGGCCCCCTATACTCATAGGTAGACAGCCCAGCTCTCACGTCCCAGCTCCATGCACAGCCCAAGAGGACCCCCTTAGGCCTGAGCTATCCCCTCATGAGAGGGAAAGCCAAGAAGTGGGCTTGGCCCTGCTTGAGAGGGAATTCTGGGGCACCCAAGGGTAGCCCAGGAGGGGTACACAGGCTCCAACTGGCCCCTTGGGAATCCCTTGCCCCTAGGGAGGGTGAGGCCAGAAGCTGTGCGGAGGGACCTGTAAAGCATGAGGCCCAGGGCCAGAGCCCCCATTCCCATGTGTAGGGATGGTACTGATTGTTGTCTTCTTAGAACCAACAGCCTGCTAGCAGGAACAGTGGAGACCATCATTCCAGGTTTCGGACTGCAGAATGGCACAGAGAGGGTACGGAACCTGCCTAAAGTCAAACAGCATGCATCTAAGGCAGGACAGGAACCAGCACAGATCTCCTGCTTCCAGGCCAGGCCTTTCCATGTGCCTGTCCATGCCCTGCACCCCACCTGTGTGGACAGCCCACACACCCCACTCAGTTCTCTTCTACTCCCTTAGAGTGTCCCTGGCACTCTTACCCCTCCGGGACCAAAGTCTGGCTAAGGACCAAGCATGGTTTGGAGGAGGCAGTCTATCGACATGGAATTACCACAGGGAATGGAGCAAAGGAATATTAAGTGTGGAACGTGTTCAGGACTGTCTCATTAATGGCGTCTGCCCAGCACCCTGGCCAGAGGCCCTGGGACCCACCTTCCCCAGCTCCCCCACCCAGGTTGGTCCCAGAGCCTGTGGGTCCAGCCGCGGGGAGCTGCCTCTCCTGCTCCCCCAGTCCCTTCTCTGCCCAGCAACAGGGAACTCTCTCTAGCCCTCAATGTAAACTCCTCGCCTGAAGCCCATTGGACCCCCGGTCCTCAAGGCTGAACCCCAGCTCTTGAGTTGAGCTCCTGAGGCCTGCCCAGCCCGGCTGCTTCCCCTCTGGCTGGAATAGCTTGCAGCTCTTGGAAGAAGCAGGCAGAGGCCTCCCTCACTGTCCTGCCTCTGCTGTCCTCTCTGTTCCCCGCCCTCACCTTCCTCCTTCGCTGCCCCCCAGAGGCCTCCCTCACTGTCCTGCCTCTGCTGTCCTCTCTGTTCCCCACCCTCACCTTCCTCCTTCGCCGCCCCTTCCTCCAGCTCTCACAGCAGCTGCCTCCTCCTCCAGGAAGCCTTCTCTGAGCTAACCCTGGCCCCTGTGGCCTGGGCCTCCGTGTGGGCAGGAGGGCTGCCTTTGCTCCCCAGTTGAGGAAGAAAGAGGCCTGTTGCCTTGGGCTGGGCAGCTCTGACTGGGTTCCCATCCGCATCTGATCTATTTATTCACTGTCACTGGCTCAGATGCATCTGGTCTTAGCTGAGGGAAAGGAGGCCACTAGCCAGAATGGGGAGGGACATCTCAGGAGGGGAGCGCATGCTCCCTCTGCCAGAGTCCCCAACCCTAAGGGAGCATTATCCTTTTGCACCACTGAGCACCCAGAGTGTGGCGAGTGCCCACGAGCCAGGCACCCCCAGTGGGCACCCTCGCTGGACCTCAGGGCATCCTCTCAACAGCCTGAGGATAGAGCTGCTACCCTGCGGCCTGTCAGTGAGGGGGAAGTGGAGGCTTGGAGCAGGGACCCCCTTTAGTAGCGGAGCTGGGGCTGTGTCTCATCCACCTGTTGTGATAAGAAAGAAGGATCCAGCCAGGGGTGGTGGCGCCTGCCTATAATACTAGCACCGCAAGAGCAAGAGGATCACGAGTTCAAGGCCAGGCTGGTCTCTATAGAGAGACCCTGTCTCAAAAGCCAGAAAGAGAAAGCTAAAGCTAGGCATGGTGCCGGGCACGGTGGCGCACGCCTGTAATCCCAGCAGCTCAGGAGGTGGAGGCATGAGGATTGCAAGTTCAAGACCAGAGGAAGTCTGTGTAACTTAGCAAGACCCTGCCTCAAAAAGTAAAAAAAAAAAAAAAAGAGTAAAAAAAATGGGCTAGAGGTGGCAGCTCAGTGGTCCAGCAGTTGCAAAGCATGCAACTGCGAGGCCCTGGGTTCAACCTCCAGTACCGAAAAAAAAAAAAAAAAAAGCTAGGCATGGTGGTACATGCCTGTCATCCCAGCATTCTGGAGGCTGAGGCAGGAGGATCACCACAAGTTCGAGGCCAGTGAGGTCTACATAGTTCCAGGCCAGCCAGGGCTACATAGCGAGACCCTGCCTCAAAACAGATATAGCTCCACACTGCATGACTTGGTAAGTATCCCTACTATGCTGTTAGGGGAGTGGGGAAGCTACCGAATGTGGGGAGGAGCCTGTCGGAGGACACATGACAACTACTCTGTGAGCCTCAGTTTCTTCCTTGTGAGCCAGGGAAGCTGATCACACTGACCTTACACAGCCATGTGAGGCTCAGTCCAGAGGACGAAGGTTTCTCAAACAGCTTTATGGTAGCGTAGTTTATGTGCCATAAAATTCACCCATTTTCAGTGCACGATTCAATGATTTTTAGTATATTTACAGAGTTCTGCAACCACCATCATAATCTAATTTTAGAACATTTCCATCACCCCTAAAAGAAATCTCAGAATGAGGCAGATTTTCAAGGTCCCAGCAGAGTCTGGCTAACAGTCAGCAGTCCATCAGCGCTGACCACCATTACTATTATTAATAAAATCTTCGCAGGGGTTATCCTCAGGTGTTGGGCTAATGGTTGATTTTATTTTTAAGGTATTTTATGTATCCTCTGAATGTTTTCCAAATGGAGAGCATATGATTTTTTAAATTAGGGGCCAAAGAGATATCTGTTTGCATTTTGAAAATGTAAGGCCATCTCTTGGAAGGAAAGAAGGAAAGGGGGAGGCAAAGAAGAAGGGAAGGAAAGGAGGGAGGGAAGAAGGGAAAGAAAGGAAGGAGGGGAGGAGGGAAGAAGGAGAGAAATAAGGGAAGAAAGGAGGGAGAGAGGAAGAACCGGCAGGGAAGGACAAAGGGAAGGAAAAATGGAAAGAAGGAAGGAAGGAGGACAAGAGAGAGGAAGGAAAGGCAGCGTTCTTTTTAGTAAGGCAAACGGTTGCTGTGCAGAGAGCACCGGCCTTGGAGTCCACAGCCTTGGGTACCAGGCACTACTGTCACCAACTTGTACCGTGACCTTGGGCAAACCTCTTCTTCTTTTTGTGCCTCAGTTTCCACTCCTGTCCAATGAGCTGAGGGTGGCAACCGGTAGAGCTCTTCCAACATTCCTGTCCGGTGGCAGCGGTGTCTGAGTGTCCTGCCCAGGCCAGCTCCCCCTGGGCACTGGGATACCATGGTTGAAAAGGGCCGGCTCAGTGCCTGCTCCTGGGACGATCAGCACATGGAAGGAAGATCCAGGCCAGAACCGCCCCGAAACGGTCAAACTTCAGTTGCAAACTCATGAGCTGTGATGTGGCTGCCTTGGGCCTCTTGGAGCCTCTTAGGGCAGTAGGAACAGAGAGGGCCTTGTTGCCTGGGACAGCCTCACCTCCTCCCCCTGTATTTCTTGGCCCACCTGGTCTGAGGCCATCGCCCCAGCTCCCTGCCTCAGAGGCCACCTCGGAGCCTGCCCAGCCCTGCCTTCCAGGTCCAGAGGCTACATTTGGCCTGAAACACCCTAGCTTATGCCTACTCTTCCAGCGAGTGGCCCGGAGACTCCTCCGCTGGTGCACCGTCCAGGGACGTCCAGGCTGTGTTCTCTGAGTGCTCCACATGTTACCATGATACAGCTCCACACGTTATCGTGACATAGCTACCATTTATTCAGGCATTAAGCCTCACAGTGACCCATTTTACTGATGTGGAGACTGAGGCTTAGAGCGATATGTTCACTTATCCTAGTCACACAGCTCCTCAGTGGGAATGCTGACATTCAATGCCAGGCCTGTTTGACATCGGAGCCCAAGAATCAAGAGACGCAAGAGTGACCACCGCCAGGCACATGCCAAAACAAGCATGTTACTTTCTGGTGTCATCTGCATCCAGCAGGGCCTGGGAACCAGGGCCCCTGAGCTCTGGCCCCAAATCTCAGGTCCTAGAGTAGAGATGGGGTCACTTTGGCCCTTTGGTGGGTTTTTCCAGCCCCTCCGAGGGTGACGGTGCCAAAATTCACAAAGGGAGCAGGTAGCAGTGGAGGTCCGAGCGTGTTTATCTTGTCCCCTGGGCTTCCGGTTTGCAGGCATCTCTGCAGATGGCAAGGCAGGGCCTCCCCGGGAAGACACCATCTGCTCAGAATGAGTGGGGAGAGCTGGCAGGGCCCCCATCCCCTCCCACGTGGGGGTGCAGCACACGGGCACCGGGGCTGGTGGCCCTGACACTCTAGGCACCTGCTCTGGCCTCCCTCGGCTTACACAGGAGCTTGGCAGGAGGCAGGAGGTGTAGGGGTGGCCGTGACCGGAAACTAGGTGAGGCCTGGGTCCCCCTGGGGATCTGCTAGCCCCAAAGTGGGACAGTGTGTCCAGGTGAAGGGAAAGAGCCAGAGATGCCCCTCATGCTCACGCCTTCCAGCGCTGCCTGAGCACCTAGTATGCACCAGGCTCAGCCTCTAGACATGAGGATCTGGTGGTCCCATCTGCTGGCCGTCTGGGTGTGGGGCTGGGAAGCCGGCTTCCTGGCTCCTGGTCCTATCTTAGTCCTCTGTTACTTTGTGGCCTCACAGCATCCTGCGTGCTCTGGCCCTCGGTCCCACCTTCTGGGCAGCTGTGGGGTAATGAGACGGTCTCTAGAAGCTTCTGCTCAGCTTCCCTCCTTCCCATCTCCCAGTTCAGGCTTTTGTGGGTCAGGATGCTGAGATTCAATTCAGTGCCCAGAGGAGATGAGGTGGAGGGTTCTGTAGGGTTTTGGATTCCTTGCTACATGTGGGGATCCTCTTAGGGGAAGTTGAGAACCGGGGACGCTCCTCGGCAGCCCCCTCCTGCTGTGGAGCAGCTGGCGTGTCCCAGGCATGGGCTCCATGAACCCTCCGCAGCCAGGAGCATGATGCCAGGTCACAGCTGAGGACCCGGAAGCCTGAGACTGAAGGAAGGTGCCCCAGGGCACCAGGCTGGGGAAGGACAGATGTGGGACTCAGACCTCGGGCCTCCGCCTGGTGCTGGCCCCTAACCACCAGAACCAATGAGTCTTACTGCGAGGGAGCCTGACAATCCCAAGTGGATCGTGTTGGAATCCAGTTTCTGCCTCCTCTCTTGAGATTCTAACTCTGCATGTCCGAGAAACATGCGTTTTAAACTAGCAGTACTTGGAATTCTAGTGCAGGCTGCGTGAGGGCCTCACTTTGAGAACATGGGCCTTGGCAGCAAAGGGACACCTCCCTGCCAAGCACCCCAACGCCCACCTGGCCCAAGGGGAGACTCTGGCCCCAGTCATGGCCCTGCCCTGTAATCTCTGCTATCTGCAAGCTGCTTGTCCTTGAAGCAGCAGTCGGGAGGCAGTGACTTCGGCTAGGATGGCCCAGGCCCCTGACCACCTTTCCGTCCCCCTCCTCAGGTGCGCCCTGGGCTCCTCACTGCCTCTTTGTGGCTCCTCAGGTCCACCAGGGCTGCGTGGACCCTTCTGCTCAGGGGAAGGCCTCCCAGGGAAGAACTCCAGGGAGGGTCCGTGTCTCTGCCTGGGGGGGGCTCTCTGTGGGAGTCCCATCCTTTCCAGCCCCTCCTGCGGTTTCCATGGCAACCACTGTTGCCATGGTATTGCTTGGTGAGAAGCTGGTGGGGAAGAGGGTGGACGCCAGGTCCCCACGCCCACCAAAGCCTCAGTAAAAACAGATGTCCTATCTCCACAGCTCTGGGGACCCCCAAAACCGGGGGGTCACCCCCTAAGGAGCCCCTGGGTAAAGGACAGGAGAGCCAGAGGCAGGAAGTCCCTCACCCAGTGAATCCCCTCCCTCTCTGTGCTGCCTGCCCAGCGCCGCGCTAGCACGTGCCACACTGCATTGCATTATCTGTTTACGCGTCTGTCGCTCCCACGGCACTGAGCGCCTCGGGTGGGGAGCTGGCTGACTCATCCTCTCCTCTCCCTCCAGCCCCGCACAGGGCCTGGCATGGACTAGATTTAATTGAATTACATAAAAAGCCCAAGTCTGGCTTCTTGGGTTTAAGGGAATGGGGAAGTCTCCAGGCTCTGGGGTCCAGCCGACGCTCGAGTTTGAACCCCAGCTCTGAAGCTAAGGGTGGAGCACCATAGTGGAGCACTCGCCTAGCACGTGCAAGGCCCTGGGTGCAAACCCCAGCACTGCAAAAAACACAAAACAGGTGATGTCCAGCTCTACTGTGTGACCTTGAGTGAGTCACTTCTCTCAGAGCTTCCGTTGTTCCATCTGTAAAATGGGGGATCCGCCTTTAAGAGCACTGTTTGAGGACTTGGGGATTCTCTCGGAATTTATGGAGCACCTCTGTTGTGCTACATCCTGGGCTGTGCCCAGGGGTACAGCGGTGGACAGAGAGGGCTGGCCTTGCCCTCCTGCAGACTTGCCTGCCACGTTGTTGTTGTTGTTGTTGTTAAGTGCCGTCAAGTCGTGTCCTACTCATAGTGACCCTCATAGGGTTTTCAATGGCAGATTGTTTTCGGGATTGCCTTGGGAGTGGATCGCCATGTCCTTCTCCCATTTTTGTGGTGCTGGGAATCGAACTCAGGACCTCAGAGACTGCAGAGTGGCGCTCTACCGACTGAGCTAAATCCCAGCCCTGCTTGCTACGTAGAATGATTAATGCGTGCAGTTTTGACCACCCTCTCTTTCCCCATGATGGTGGCCTGCTCCTCCCCAGCAGTCCAGTAGCACAGGGGAGGGCCTCACAGGGACACCTTGAACCTGGGCCTCCTGGGCCTTGCCACTGTCCTGCACTATCTGCTCCTCAGCCTGGGGTGCAGAAAGCTTTGTGTGTCTGGGTCAGGCCCTGGGCTGGGAGCAGGAGCCCTGGGTCCTGCCTCTGGTGTTGTCTGAGCCCCCAGTGTCTGTTCCTCTCTTGGGTCCCCGGATGCCTCTGTAGGAAGAGGGGTGGTGGCTGGACCGCTGCGATCCCTTGGGCTCTGGCTTGCTTCCTCCTTTCCTGGGTCCCGGGCATCCCATGACTGCTGATTCTGACGGTTCCTGGAGAGGCCTCCGCCCTGTGCCAGCTGGGGAGGAGAGGGCAGTGGGTGGGGGCATGAGAAGAGCTGACAGGACGGAGGACTGGCACTCTCCAGACTCACTGAAAGGGCTGCCAAGGTTGACACCAGCACACATAGGTGTCAGGTCTGGGAACTGGGTGACCTTGGGACTCCTCAGTCCAGTCCTTCATAGGGGGCTGGGTCCATGCGGGGGGCCGAGGGTGAGGCGCTTTCACAGATCTGCATCCAGGGTCTGCTCTGCTAGACACATCCTGTGCAACCTGAACATCTCTGATCCCGCTTCCCCATCTGTAAAAGGGGGATAAAAATTGCAGCGGCCTCCTGGGGCCACTGCCTGCAATCCGTGAGCTGCTGCCCACAAAGCAGCTGGTCCGCAGTAGGCACTGAAGATGCCCGAGTTGTCTTCCTCGCCTCTTCCTCCCTGTGTTGCCTTGTCCTCAGCCCCAGCCAGATGGGGCCTGGAGAAGGGGAAGTGAGACGCTGCCACTGTGGGGAGGGAGCCAGAGACGGAGCGCCACCTCCTAGGATCCACTCTGTGGCCACTGGCCACTTGTGCCACCCCATGCCTCCGTTTCTCCTGAGTGGAATGGCAGAGGCTGGGTGGCTCAGCACCAGCACAGGGCAAAGCTGAGAGACGTCTGGGCAGTGGCTGGTCTAGTCTCTTGACAGCTTAAACACATAAATTCTGTGACCCAAGGGACTCAGGGAATAGTCCTTTCCACATTTCTGAGCTGCCACCTCCCCTTCATGATCTAAAGCTGTTGGCAAGTCACAGGGCCTGCATTTTGGGGGATTTTTTAAAATTTTTTATTTTATTTATTTATTTATTTATTGCGGTACTGGAAGTTAAACCCAGGGCCTCACACTTGCATGCTTTGCAAGTGCTGGACCACTGAGCTGCACCCCCAGCCCATTTTTTCAGTTTTTGAGACAGGGTCTTGCTAAATTATGCAGACTGCCTCTGGCCTTGAACTTGTGATCCTCCTGCCTCCACCTCCCAAGCCGCTGGGATTACAGGCGTGCACCTCTTTGGGGGAATTTTGGATCTCTCAGTGGCAGGACAGCTACTCTGGGTAGAAGGGAGCTCCCTCAGATCTTGATGCTCCTCTGGCCCCCACCTCACTGCAGGGACTTCTTGCCCCGAGGATCTGGCATTGTCACCCGACGTCCCCTGGTCTTGCAGCTGGTTAATGCTACCACAGGTATGTGTTCTCCATCCGCAGCCTGCCTCCGCCTCTCCTGTCACCTACCCCTCTCCCCAAGGTGAGGGCCAACCTAGCCACCAAGGCGATGTCCCCTCTGAGGGCCTCGATTCCCCATCTGGAAAGTGACAGCCGCATAATGGAGACATGGATGGTTGTGTGTGGAGGCGGGGGGTGGTCCATAGCCCGTGGGGATGGGACCCAGATGTGTTCCGGGCTATGATGCCTACTCCCCTCCCCTCCTGGCTTCGGGGCAGAATATGCCGAGTTCCTGCACTGCAAAGGGAAGAAATTCACCGACTTCGAGGAGGTGCGCCTGGAGATCGAGGCAGAGACCGACCGGGTCACCGGTACCAATAAGGGCATCTCACCCGTGCCCATCAACCTGCGGGTCTACTCGCCGCATGGTGAGGAGAGCTGGCCCCACCCCTGCCGCCTTGGCTGCTTTGACTAGCCACGCCCCCAGGCCTATTTTCTCAGGCCCTGCCTCTTTGGGTACCCGAGGATCCTGGCTCCTCCTACCGACTCCGTATCCCCTGGGACTCTTTCTCCACCCTCTAACCCCACGCATCTTCTTGCCCTACCTCTGTAACTCTGTCCATGTCTGGCCTGCCACCAGCCTGGGCAGGGCCGTGGCTTTACCCAGCTGGTTTCCCTGCCCCGCCCACCTACCCCCTGCTCCCCTGGGGAAGCCTCTCCAAGCCAGGCCCTCTTCCTTAACTCCATCTGCCCACTGCCCCTTATCTTGAGCTTGCCCTCTCCCTGCCCTGTCCAGTGCTGAACCTGACCTTGGTGGACCTGCCTGGAATGACCAAGGTCCCAGTGGGGGACCAACCTCCTGACATCGAGTTCCAGATCCGGGACATGCTTATGCAGTTTGTCACCAAGGAAAACTGCCTCATCCTGGCCGTGTCCCCTGCCAACTCTGACCTGGCCAACTCCGATGCCCTCAAGGTGGCCAAGGAGGTGGACCCCCAGGGTAGGTTCCCACCTGGCAGCCAATATGCAAGGCCCCAAGGTGGTCTATTAGTTTAGAGGAGCCCCTGGAGGGTGTAAGCAGAAGAGTGGCAGGGTGGGATTTATGCCTTTGAGAACCATTTTGGCCGCTCTGGGGAATGAAAGACAGGAGGCCAGGAGTGGGTGTGAGAGTGGGCAGGGATGAGGGGCAGCGTGGATGCGTGCGGAAGTGCATGGGGTCTCCTGGGTGAGGGCAGGGGCCGATGTGGACAGCCCTCCCGCTGCCCCCCTCAGGTCAGCGCACCATCGGGGTCATCACCAAGCTGGACTTGATGGACGAGGGCACAGATGCCCGGGACGTGCTGGAAAACAAGCTGCTCCCCCTGCGCAGAGGTAAGCAGACCACTCCCCAGCCCCCCAGCTACCTGGCTGGAAGGCTGGCTGCCCCTCACCTCGACCCCCTCCACAGGCTACATTGGGGTGGTGAACCGGAGCCAGAAGGACATAGACGGCAAGAAAGACATCACAGCCGCCTTGGCTGCTGAGCGCAAGTTCTTCCTGTCCCACCCGTCCTACCGCCACTTGGCTGACCGAATGGGCACACCGTACCTGCAGAAGGTCCTCAACCAGGTAGAGGAGCAGACCTGGGTGGGGAGAATAGGGTAATAAGTGCGTTTTGAGGGTGAGCAGCAGAGGTTGGCACCCCCATCAAACAGATGAACAAACTGAGGTCCAGAAAAGCAAAGCTACTCATCGATAGTCCCTCGGGGAGGTAGTGGCAGAGCTTTGCTGACTCTTCCCTGTCTGGAATCTGCAGGGGGAAACCTGGAAACCCCAGGATATAGAGAAGCCCAAGGCCTTTTGTGGACAGTGGCACTGACAAATGCTTGGGTTTGGGGCCAGAGTTGAAGTGACTGAAAACCTTGTTCCCGGGCCGGGCGCAGTGGTGCACGCCTGTAATCCCAGCGGCTCGGGAGGCGGAGGAACGTGGATCGCAAGTTCAAGACCAGAGGCAGTCTGCATAATTTAGCGAGATCCTGTATCAAAGAGTTAAAAAAAAAGGGGGGGGGGGGCTGGGGT